>CM022944.1:40702903-40900328 GCA_012931725.1 Litsea cubeba | reverse complement strand
GGAGAAAATCTCTCCGAAATATATGGGAGGAGAAGAACCGTGTGATCGAATGGAAGTGCTTTTGCCCAACTCTCCGAATCCACGTGTTTTAAAAAGCTTTCAAAACTAAGTCGGATCTTTAAAAAAGCTAAAACCTGTCTTTTTTAAAAGAACCCTAAAAAGGGTCCCACAAAACTATAGGTAACTAAACCCCAATTGGACAAGTCGCTGTCACAAATATAGGTCATTATTTAAATAGAATACGATTGCTGTCCATAGCCATAGGGACCGTTTCTTTGCTAGAATTCAAAAAATTCCTATCTGGGGAATTTTTGAATTCCCATACAAGGTGGGATTCCTAGATGCTGGACAACCCAGAATTTCTACCAAAATACAAAGAGGCTAGAATTTCTGAATTTCCAAAGATCATTTGAGAAAAATTTTGAAATGCTAGACAAAAAACAGGGCATTTGCAAATGCCAAGGGACAAGATGTCACATCATATTCAAAAACCCCAACATTCTAAATTCAGGAAAGAAACATGTACTAATTGTTTAAAAGAATTGTGAGAATAGAAAGTTCTGAAAATTCCAAATATTGCACCCTTAAAAGTATAATTCCAAATGCTCAACCTCCCTCTAGCATTTGGAATGCTCGAATTCTAGGAATTCATAAGGCTAAAAGTGTCTTTTCATATAGCTTGGAATTTTGATTCTCACATTTGGTATGTGTAAGGGATAAGATGTCACATCATATCATAAATCCCCAATAAGCCCATTTCCTTGTCAGAAATGCCTTGAACCAAACAGGTTGTTAGGATCCATCCGCCCCCTCACAAGCCCCAAGTTTTGGACACCCATCAGAATGAGAATTGACAACTGTTGGATTGAAATAAAAATAAAATAAAATAAATTGATGTCTTCTAAAACAGTTAAACTCCAGCGCCATTGATCAAAGGGTTATGATGATCTAATAGACTTAAAACTTTCACATAGCTGGGCCCCATCTAATCTTTCAATCCCCTACCTTCACCGTGGCTGGTGGGTTGACCATGTAAAAGAGAGCACAACCCACATATATATTGGACCATGCTCCATGCAGACGGCCTTGTTTGGCCCACATGGGACCCCGTAAATCAAAAGGGAGGTGAGGGATTAAAAGATTTAGATAAGATCTACTAATGTGTAAAATTTCAAGTCTCTTTGATCATCCTAACCCCTTGATCCATGGCCCTTAAGTTTAATAGTTGTATAATGCATCATATTTGTTAGGATTTCAATCCACCTTTGAGTTACATTTGCATGGGTGTCAAAAACCTAGACATTCAAGAGTAATGGGTGAGGTACTTGGTTGGGTGATAGCGGGCCCCAAATTTCCCCACCAAGCAGTGGCAGAAATAGGAAATGTGTTTGTTTAGTAGAGAGCAAAGGAAGTGAAAAAGGACATAATTTTTTTTCTTTTTTACTTCAAGCTGTTTGGATGGAAGAAGTATAATGGAGATGTAACTATTCACTTCATTGTTGTTTGGATAGAAAAAAGGGCAGGGTAGAAGTAGATTTAATGTGACATCACTAGTGCCTTTAATTCCACTTTTAGCTCTTTTTTTTAACTTAAATCAAAATGTAATAACTTGGGGAGAAGTAAACTTTTATCTCCTAGTCTTTTATAGGATTTTACTTTATTCATAATTTGACCCTGGCATTATTTTTACTCCTATCATTTTTTATTTGGTGACCCAGCCAAGGGGGCTGGGACTCAAGAGAGAGCCCTCACACACACAAGAAGACAGCTCGCACAAGCGGGGTTCATACCCTGGGCAGCCAGGTGAGAACCGCCGCCGCTTACCAGTGAGGAAAGTGGCCGTTCTCTACTCACGAGAAGACAACCCACACAAGCAGGAAGAATGCCCGCACAAGCAGGAAAAGGTAGAGTACCTAGAGTTCGAATCCTTAGCAGCCAGGTAAGAGCTGCCTCCACTTAATAGTAAGGTAAGTTGCAGTTCTCTACTCCTATCATGTTAAGAGCAGGCTAATATGTACTTTCTCATCAAAATTGAGGCACAGAAACGAAGATTCACTACATTCCTCTAATAATGATTTTCTTCTGTGCTTGGATTTCCATGGAGAAAGCTACATAAAAGAAAACTATTTTAAAATACCTATTCATAAAAAAAAATAACTTTACATGGTTCGTGAAGTGCAAAGACACTCCCTTTCCGAGAGACATTGGTTTGTCACTTTCCAATTATTAAGAATTTAATCTTACAAAAGAAAATGGTATTTTCTCTACCTTTTTGAAGGAAACTATTGATCCCACCTTTTTCATAAAATTTTTGAAGAAAACTATTGATCCTACTTTTTTTTCTTTATAAAAATCACTCGTCTCTACTCAAAAGAGGAGAAAAAGAATTTCCCCATAAACTACGTCTCGTATTTAAACTTCTTTTAGGGAAAAAGAAATCCCACTTAACTACTTTTTTAAGAATAAAAAATATTTCCTTCTATATAACTTTCTTCATTTAATCCAAAGATGATGGGATATCACGAGTAAACAAAAGTGAGGAATAACATGGAGATTCTCCACCTCTTGATCCACAGATATCCGCCTAGTAGGGATCCCCCACTTATCATTTTGTCCACATCAAAATTGGTCCTTAATCTATTTTTCCTTCATCAAAATCGGCCCATAATCTATTTTTCCTGCAAAGCCACCCGGTCTTATCAGAGTCGATCAAATCTCAACTTAGTTTTGATTATTTTTTATTTTTGATTGGATCTCCTTGATTTTTGTCGACTCTCGGCCCAGCCCAGCCAAGTCCCATTTAGCTTTTTAAACAATGGCCTGCTTTTGATGAATCTGTTGGGCTAAGCTTGGTCATCCAATCAGGCAGCTCAACAGCCACAGGCCCAGCAGTGCATAACAGGCTTGGGCCCAATCCACAAGCTTAAAAATATCAGCCCACATTCGGGCAAGCAACACACAAGGAAAGAAACAAACAAGGCAAGGAATAAAACAACAAACAAAAGGGCCAAGTTTCTCACCTTCCTGGAAATATGCAGCTCCCGTGACCTGCAAAAATCAAATAAACAAACACAAAAGCATTTAGTTGGCAACAGGTCTGCAACACCCTCAACCACTAATCCATCTACCAAAAGCTGACACCTTAAATAATATGAACACATACAACGGTTCAATGGTTCAGGTTTGAACAGTGCAACCAACTTTTACTTTTGTGGAGGACACTCAATTGCATTATTGTGCTTACCACTGACTCTCACAAAGAGCATAAGAATTTTGAACACCAAAATTTGAGCATACAGATCTCATGGGTGAGGTTTCTAAGTTTTTTAGGGGACTTTAAAATTGGTTGTCACCATTAACTTGTCATAAAGCCACACATGTTGTGTTAAGTGAAGAAACAAATTGACTTCAATGTCCCTTTCCTCTACTGCAAATTTTCAAAGTGAAAAGCCTAAATTAGGGTTTTCACTTTTCTTAAGTCAATCCCAAATGTACCAAATGCAACTATCCATTCTACATCAAATGGGCTCCATTAGCAACGCCCCCACCAATTGTCCATTTCTTATCTCAGATGAACAATATTCACTTCCTTTCCTCGTAAAAATTAAAAAACTCTTCAAAATACTGGTTTTAGATTTTTACAAATCTGACTTTTATACTCCAAATCCTACAACCATCACAATAAAAGGACCCAACATGTTGCGCCTCATATTCAGTCATTGTATCTAATCAAAATCACCCCGCCTAATGCACAAATCTCCACTAACACTCGAGAAAATCAACATCTTATGGTTTAATTATTCCTCCCAAATCAACCCCAAAACTCCAATCAAATTCACCTCAATCGTAACTTACTACTTACCTTCTACCCACATCATCAATGAAAAAAAAAAAAAAGATAAAGAAAATACTTGATGAAAAAGTACAGTGATCAATTAAAACTCACTGCAGAGCACGATTTTCTCTAGAAAGATTAAAAAGAGGATAAATCTTGAATATAAGTGGAAAGATGTAGAGAAGTTGAAGAGTTAAAAGATTGATGGAAACCCAAGCATAAGATGGCTGAGTTGAAAACTATGGGTAGACTATGATGCCCAGTTCCGGCATCAAAAAGGAAAGGGATACGGATTTTACACGACAAAAGTGAAATGTTGGATACGATATGTCATGATACGTTACTTATTTTGAAGTATCTATTTATCATTATGAATATGTGCCCACAAGCAAATAGACACCAACTTTGTAAGTCACAAAAACAAATAATAATAAAAGAGACCATTTTGAGATTATTAATTCATTTGAAGCTTTTGAATGCTATACAAAAACTCAGATGCCACTTTTAAAGTTTCCCCAAAAGCAAATAAGAGAAGCTCCAAGAACACACTGCAGAATGTGGTGAAAAGCTTGAAAGCAACAGAGTTGCCAACTCTGCACGCTACTGGATCCATCAGCTTTTCAGCCTTCATAAGCCGGCTAGATCTGCTGGGCCCACCTATGCATTTAATAATCTTAATTTCTATTTATATCTAAAATACTCTTAAAGCCTCTTACTATGGAAGGGCCTTTGGCTGAACCCTTTCCAACCATTCCGCGCCATCATAATTCTTAAGAGCCTTCATTGAAGTGGAAATCAGTTATTGTTGCAACCACTAGATCCATTCAAGTCAGATTACCAACCATCTTAACTGCCAATGCCACTGTGGCCCAAGTCAATTGGCACTAGTAATTATTGGGCGAAATACAAGTGAAAGCAAAGCCAGACAATTAGGTCGCTGACATGACCCACCTGATAAGTGGGTGGTCTGGGATGTATCTAGTCAATAGAATAGAATCAAAGACCTTCTAAAACTTGGTTATTTCTAAAAAAATTCCGAGAAAAATCTGCTACAGTTAAAATAAAACGAAAACATCTTTTTTCAAATAATAATAATAAATGAGTAAGAAATATTCAAGAAATATGTCCAAGTGAGCTGAACAGGTGCCTCAGGTAACATGCAAAGTTCATAAAATCCGAAAGTCAAAACAAGTATAAAAGTCATAATGTTAAGGGATACTTTCACCATTGCGATGGTCCATGATTTGTGTCAATGAGAGCTAGATTAATTTAATTTATTTCTCAATAGAACAAAAGTAACTGAAGAAAAAATTGAGAAACTTAGTAATGTAGAAAACATTTAACAACAATATAATAAAATCAACTGAAATTTTGGTATTTCACTTATCTGCTACTAAAGTCTACAAAATCCTCATAAATTTAAAAAAAAGTTAATACATGATAGCAAACCGACTTTTTTTTGGAATTGGAATAAAAAACCAAAAAGTAATTTACAAAAAAAATACTTAGCTTTATTATTTAAGCTTTAAAGCTCTGTTAACTTATTTCTGAAATAAAAGTTCTTAAACAAACATTTGAAATGCAATTTACTTGGTTCAATCAGGTCAAATTGGCCAACTTCTCAAGCTAGAAATTCACAAGGCTCTTCAATATGCCCACTCTTAAAACAATTGCCCCCAACTTATATGAGCACTCACCAAATAACACACTTAACAGGGAATTGAGTCACGGTTTTTTGTGATATTTTATTTACATTCTTATTATTGATCAATCTCAATTCCAACTAGGGTAATATTTTGGCTAAGAGTTCATGCAGGAAAACATATTTCACAAGTAAATCGCACTAGAATCCTCGCAAATTTCTCCTCTCATTTCCAAACTTAAAATAAATACTTGAAAGAACAGAGAAATAATCAGATCAACCAGGTGCACCACTTGTTATTGAAACTGAAACGAATGTAACACACTAACACCGATACAACAGACAATCATATTGGCAGTACTGAAACAGTTTAGGTACTTACTTGGATCAGTGGTGGTAACTATGGCAACACCCTTGAAATCGCATGACCCAGCTGCCTGCCCTTCCATGTGATAGTAGCTATCAAAAGCATAGGACGCATGATTTCTCACCGTGTTCGGCTGGTAGCACTCCTCCCCGGGCTGTATCTCAGAGCAATTCGCCCTCCCTGGCCCGCACGCCCAATCCAGCGCCGCCTGCAGCGTCCTCTTATCCACACCATCCACCGCCACACAGAACGTCCTGTTCGTTGTATCGTTCGCCAAGAAATCTCCACTCCCTGACACATGAAGCAAATAAACAGCCGTCGTATTACCATAAAAGAGCCCCCAATTCGTCTCCGACACCGGCCCTGGCCTCAGATCCTCATTGAACAGCTCATAGATATAGACACTTGAAGTCCTCTCTGGATGCAGAGGAGTGCCACTTCGATCCAATACGTGCTTAATCAGATTTGAATTGTAAGTGTTGGCATTGTCCATAGTTGCATATGGCTCCTTGTTGTCCCCCTTGTAACAGATAATAATTCAGATGATTAGAGAGGATGCAATGTAATTACATTGCCAATTTAATTTCATCTATTCCTATTCACACTATAATTTGATAACCTAATCCAATCTTCTTAGGCCTGGTCTTCTCACTTGAATTTCATCTGTTCTGTTGGGAATTTCTCACAAAACCCAAGTCTTCTACAGTAACACTACAAATGCTAATTTGAAACAAACATATCTAAACTAGAAAAAAAAAAATAACAAAAAGTTGGACATTTTCAAAATACTGCCCTCATTTTGAAATGCTCAAGTGAACTAGCATTTGTAGAATTCTAAATACTCTGATCAGGTAAGGCTCAATTTCAATTTTTGGAACTCCACTAATGAAATAAGAATTCAAAATACTATGTAGAACCAAAGAAATTGAATTACAATCAGAAATTCCTCCAAACAAAAGCGTCTTAATATTTTACCTTGGATGGCCAGCCGGACTCGGTGATGAGAACGGGGACATCAGTGACATTGAGGTTCTTCATGGAGAAGTAGGCAGCGTCGATCATGGCATCGAGTACATTGGTGTAGTGGAGGAGGGTGTTGGGGTCGACCTCCTCCTTGGCCGGAGTGAGGGGTTTGAAGAGAGAATTCTCAATAGGAACAAGGCCGCGATTCTGCATAAATACATAGTAAGGATAGAAATTCATCATCAAAGGCGATCCAGTTCGAGACAAGAATGACAAGAGGGGCTGGAGGACGAAATTCAGTGATGAATTGAAGAAGGCCTGAGAAGGGGGGAATGGGTCGAGGATGATTGAGGCCGAGTGCGGCGCGGAGATCTTGATCCGGTGGTGGAGTTTAGCGGAGACGAGGGCGGAGTAGAGGAATTCCATGGCGGGGACGAGGAGTGGCGCCGTGGAGGGGAGGGAGGAGAGGACCTCGTCGCCGACGGCAATGGCGGAGATGAGGGTGGTGGGGTAGTAGGCAGCGACGTTGCGGGCGACCCAGCTGGCGGCGGTGGTGTTGGAGGAGCCGAGGGCGAGGAGCTGGTTGTTCGGAATGCCGACAATAACCTGGATCTTGGTGCCGGCAAGGGCTCGGAGGATGTCGGAATCCGCCTCGTAGAGGCGGATGTGGGTGATTTTCTGGAGCTGGAGGAAGGAGACGAGTTCGGACGGAGAGAGGAGGTTGGAGACGTCGGTGCCGACGTTTATGCCCACGTACGGCTGCTGGGGGTCGTTATCTTGCGCCTTCAGCTCCCATGCCTTTGTCAGCCCTGTGAGTGAGAAAATTTGGGGGGTTTTGTTAACATTCAAAAGGGTATGTAGGAGATTGATTGTGTGAGAAAAAAAAAAAGAATAGAAAGGGGGGGAGTTTTGGGGCAGTAGCAGTAGTTTTAAAAGGGTTTATTGGTATTCTGTTTTTACCTGATGTGTATGAGATGAAGGGGAGAAGAAAGAGGAATGTAATGATTTTGATTGTGGGTTTGAAGAGATCCATGATGAGAAGGAGAGGAGATGAGATGTGGGTGTTTTGCTGCTGCAGCTGCTACTTCTTGAGAAGGAGATGGTTGCATTATCTTAAGATGAGGAGGGGTTTCGGGCTCTCTTTTGGTGTTACTGGTCTGCTGGTGTTGAGACTTCGACAATTTGAATGGGGAGGAGTGATGCCGTGAAATGATGTGAGGAACTGGTCGGTGCCAAAATAAAACAGTGGTCTCTTGGGAACTTTGCTTTCAATTTGTTTTTTTCTCTGTACTTTTTACTCACAGAGAAACCTATTGAGTTGGAAGTTGTAACACTGATTAATTAAAGGGATTTGCTTGACCAGGGCTGAAGATGCCTGTTTGTTTGGAAGAATCGTTGATCGGAAGAGATTTCTGAAAGCATGTAATTAGTTTTTATTATTATTATTATTATTATTTGAATGATTGTAAAAGTTGTTATTCATTGACCATTTGAAATTCTTTCTCTGTTTGAATAGTAAACTTCTAAACATCTCATCAATTCTCACTTTTGACCTTCAAAATTCTTCAAATTTTGAAGCTTTGAGATTTTAACGAAAATGCTATGCTTAAATTCTGATGAGATTTAGAAAAATTTTAAATACACCCATCCAATTTGCTGAGCCAACCCACATGCTGAGCTCACCTACAGAGAAAATATAAACTCCATTTTTCTATTGAGCCCACCCACGGAAAATGACCAACATACCCATTCGCCTTCTTCTCTTCTTCCTCAATTTCATCCGTTCATTGAGAAAACGTGCGACGTCATTTTCAATCGTCTGAGCATCTCCTCTGAGCCTGTGGATAGCTCATATTCTTTTCTTCTTTGTGGGCAAAGGCTTTTTCATCTTCATCTCCCCCAGGTACTTCTTCATCTTCAACTTCTTCCATTTTTGTTTACCTCTTTGTTAATCTTTTTTCTAACTAAATAAACATGTAGTGCAAATGGATTAAGTGCATGCAAATGAAATGGAGTGTGTGGGTTGCAATTAGGAGAGAAATCCAGTTGAATGGAAGGGATGGGAGAGGGGAGAAGGGAAAATCACCGACGGATTGCATGCAAAATAAAAAATATGGTTGCCGTTCTGCACAGAAACGTAGATACGTGCACATTAAAATGTGCACGGCAATTTGATGAAGTGAAAAAAGCTTTTGCACGGCAATTCAAACCCGTGCATGTTGCATATGCACGGAGATTCAAATCCGTGCAAGTTGCATATGCACGTAGTTTCAAACCCGTGCGTTGTGCATATGCACGGTGCTTCAAATCCGTGCAGGTTGCATATGCACTGCTAATAGTATGTTTACTTATTTATTGCTAATCCAAATGATGTATATATTTCAGCATATCGACAAGACGAGTTCGTCGTGGTAGTTCCAGAACCCAGATCGCCATTCACATTATGACCCCCACCAAGGCGCTGATGACCCTACCCCCACGACGATGAGATTAGTTAATTTGAGGATTTTCCCTTGATAGTATATGCATGCCTAACCCATTTGCTAAATTCATTCATCTTGTTCAGCTGATACAGTTCCACCGAGCTATGAACCATCTCTATACCACAATTGCATGAACTGGACAGCCAGCTGACGTGTATTACCGTGCGTTACAGTCTACACTCGATATTCTAGAAGACTTGCCAGTTACATACAGGCGTCGTCTATAAGGACCGTAGTCGGATTTTATGGGTGTGATGATGTGTATTTTGTTGGTTGAAAGATGAACTATGTATTATTTTTTGTGGATGAACTTTGATGTGAAGAAAACTATTTACATGACGTTTGATATTCGGATATACTTTTAATGGATAGTGGATGAAGTTGTTTACCAATTTGTTTTTAAAGTATGCATGTTGATAAAAGTAGCAATGGTGATGCAAAATTTTGCAAAAAAAATCTAAAATAACATTATATTAAGCCTAAGAGTACACAATATGATAAAATAAAGTTCGCATTGACATTAGATCAACAAAGTCAATCGCTATCTAGATAAATCGTCTCCTGCGTAGCAACAGAGTCCCCTATGATATCTTCGAACTGCTCGATGCCACTTGTCGAGCCATATTGTATTGCACGAAAATCCAGAGCCGTGCAATACACTGGTGTACGAAAATCCATAGCCGTGCAATACACTGATGTACAGCTTAATATTGTTTAGCAATACACTTATGCACGGCTTCATATTGTCAAGCATTACTGTGATACGCAGTTCTGCAAATCCATGCAGGACGTGAATGGAAAAAAAAATGAAAACATGTGTAAAAAAAAAAACGAGCCCTTTCTCTTCATATATGATCATTTGCTTGTCCATATTGGAGATGGCTTCTCTAAAACACAATGTGGTGCCTATGATTGGAGATGTGATAGCTTATATGGGAAAATGGAGAGATATATTGGGAAATGAGTTTTTCCAAAGTGGGAGCTTTATGATGATGAAATGAAGTAGAAGAAGAAGTATATATTGTTGAAAGGAAATAGTGCAGAAGAAGTGAAGATGAAATCCTAAAGAGAGGACGAAGATGAAGAAGAAGAAATCAGCTCAGGAAGAAGCAGACGGCCTGAAGAGGAAGATGAAGGCAATGGTAATTAAGAAAATTCACAAGTAAGTATTCTTGGAATAAAAAAAAAATTAATGTGGATTGGCTCAGCAAATTGGGTGGGTGTGTTTAGAATTTCTCATGAAAGTATACAAAAACATAAAAATGAAGGGAAGGGTTCTTTTATTTTACAAAAATGCCCCCTGTAGCAATAGTGCCATTGTTCATCTATCTTTTGAAGAGAGTAAATTTCTTTCTTCTTGCGCTTCAAAACTATCTCTTTTAAGTCTTGAGTTCTCTTAAAAAAGAAGCTTCAAAGTAAAGAAAAAAATTATATTCATTGTCCTTGAACCAGTAGTTTCCTTCTTAAGAGGTTAGCGCCTCATCTTATTATTTTTTTTACCCTTCTTTTCTTGTATTGCATTTTGTATATTATTTTCCTTCTATGTGTTACATTTTTCTTTTTTCTATGAGAAAGTTAGATGGTATAAATGAATTTTTCTTAACATCCAAATTTAGTGTTTCAATTGCAAGACTTTGGATTCATTTGAAAAAGTTTTGTTCCACCGGATTGTGGGTTCTTTGAAAAGTGCTTTTTTTTTTTTTTTTGGGTATGGGCTGTGAGAGCCCACAAACGCATGGGAAGACAGCCCACTCAAGTGGAAAAGGAGTCTGCACAAGCGAAAAGAAAGCTCAGACAAGTGGGAAGGAAAGCTCATTCAAGCGGGAAGAGGTGGAGACTCAAAAAGATAAGTTTTTTAGTGCAGGAAAAAAATGAAGTGATGAGGTTTATATATATATATGGTTTATATATATATATATATATAAAAACAGAGGGGCTATTGCTAGTAAGTGGGGACATTACCATTGATGCCATTTTCACTAAAGAAAAAAGTACGGCACCCTCCACCATTGTGTTTTTTTTTTATGATTTCTTTACATAAAAATCCCTTTAACTTTTAAATGTTGGGTTTATAGTGAAGAATTTTCATATCCTCACAACAGGAATTCAAAGAATCTTTTGCAAACAAATAGGCCTATGTGAGCATAGTAAAGGCCGAAGCACGAATCTGAATGAGTTGGCCGCTACAAACGCAATAAGGATTATGTTGGCTTGAATCAGGCATTAGATGTAGAGATCCGTGTCTGTCTATGAGAGATCAGTCATGTATGATTTACTCTTCAAGATCTAAAAGCAATGATGAACACCTTGGAGAAGATGATGATGGACGATTCAGATCAAGTGAAAGGAAGAGAGATCTTTTTCTCTTTCTTCTACTATTACTCGATATGAGTGTTAGAGATGATATGTTGAGATGATCAGCAACTACTATCTCCCATATCTATATATAACCTTTTGGCTTATTGGGTGATAAACTTTTAATTCAAATTCAAATGGAGAGATGATAAGGATATAGAGTTGGATCAAATTCTCTATAAATGGCCTTTTGCCACTTTTAATTCAAATTTAAATGAAGAGATAATAAGGATACAGAGTTGGATCAAAGCCTTTTGCCTTTCTGGGTGATAAGCTTTTAATTCAAATTCGAATGGAGAGATGATAAGGATAAAGAGTTGAATTAAGTTCGAAAAGAATCTTATCCCTATCACCATCAAGCTCCTTGTGAGGGGCGTCTACTTGTGATTGGAGTCCACCCACATGTAGACACAAGTGGGCCCCATCACAGATGCCAACACATAGGCTATGGAACTTGTATCAAAGAGGCAAAGAGTTAGGGTGATGTTAGATGTCTCTCTCTAGGGAAATGAATAATTAGATTGATAACTGACTAATTTTTATTTTAGCTAATGATAATATATTACTTAAAATAAATAGCAATTAAAGTCTTATGAAGAACTATAAGGAAGAAATTAAATGTTAAGTGAATTGTGTAATTGAATTCATAGGAATTGTAAGAGTTTCAATCTAGAGTTAAGACCGAAGAAACTAATATGATTTTTAAGAAATGACAATCAAGTTATCTTCGCAGTAATGGAAAATGAATTAGAAAGAGGTGAGAAATGAATACCCCGCCGTTACCCTTGTAATTCAAATCCTAGGAAAGTGAGGGTTGTATCTAGTTCGCAACATTTTTTACCCCTCATTTACAAAAAAAAAGACATCTTTCATCCCTCGCCTCTTTAATAATGCTATGGTGGAACTCATTTTACCATAAATTCCCATGTATTCATTTCTTTGTGTGTTTAATGCAAACAAATAAGCCCCATGAAATCCAAGTGGCTATAATTGAGCAAAAACACTATCATGTTTTTTTTTTTTTCAAGTGGTATAGTAAAACCTATAGTAAAATTATTCTAGCCACAAAGATTTAACTTTACCGTATTTGATTGATCAAAACAATTAGAAAAGTAAAGTTCCAGCCACAAAAAAAGTTTACTTCTACTTTACCAAATCCCAAAAGAAAAAAAAAAGCCTAATAAAAGACAAGTAGACATGCCAAGAAATACAAGACACCCCAATAATAAGGGTGTCTCATCTCACATGGCCGTGGGAGCGATTCGTGGGCTTGTAGGTTGTTTTACTAGTATTGTACCAGTGACTCAATCAAGAAAAATAAATAAATTAAGTAAATGACACAAACATGCCCACAGGATCCAGATGGTTTAAGTAATAATTACCTACCGAGAGGCGAGCATACATTCCTGCATACATTCTAATAAGTTTTTACCTTCTTCGATTTTAGTCTCTCTAATTAGGAGTCATTGTTCAGATTTCCAAAAATTTCAATACCAGAACAAGCCAGGATAAATAATCCTATTGATTCATTCCATAGTTGTGACCTTTTATGAACTAATCAAATGGAACGAAATCTGGGGCACTCATACATTCCTGCATACAGTCTTATAAAGTCAGATGTGATTGGTTGGTGTTAGGTTTAATATTTTTTTTATTATAGGAGGGTTCTCAATCCTTTGAGCTTGACTAATCTCTTCAGGCTCATAGGGAAGCCGAGTAAATTCCCATGTAGTCTCAGTGTGGTAGTACAGTTTCAAACCTACAATCTTTGAGTGCAAACCGTGGTCCTAAGCCAACTGAGCTACCCTTGATTCATTCATGTTTAATATGAAATCACTTGACATAGATTGGAGCAAAATACATGGCACAATCTCCAATTCTACCTACTGTTCAATGGCTCAATTGTTTAATGGTTAGCTGAACTACAAATCTACTAAACGTTGCAGCCTTTAGATACTTGGCTATCATCATCAGCATAGATTTTACTGATATCTAAATCACCATTAAACTATTCAAAGTGTTCGTACCCCATCAAAAACTAGTAATTTAAGGCATCCAGGTGGTCCTCGTATAAGAATTTGTGCTGGTTTTGCTTCATTTTTCTGATACCATGCATTTGAGTTCCTTTTTTTAACACTATTTTTATCCTCTAATCAATTGATCATGAGTTCTCAGTTCAGGAGGAAAAAAGTCAAATTCTTATATAATTAAGTCCCTAACACTAGCATAATGATTTCGTCAACCACGTTATGCATTGATCAAAGCTCCATTGACTATTGCCATATCAAAGATGAACAAAGTTCCAGGGGACCATCTTATGGCAAGCTGACGTCACCAAGTACCAATTAGTCTCTAGTGCTTATATGGTAGGTTTGTGCAATAAAGAAGAAAATTGTTATGATTTTTTGTGCATCCCACTTTTCATTGCTTGGTGTGACACCTTTTTTTATTTGTAGAAAATAAAAAAAATAAAAAACTAAATTTCCAAAATAGGGAGGATTCTTATTTTATATGAGAAGCATGGGAATAAAGGAGAAATCTCTCCCCTAGAAATGGAGATTCATAGAGCGTGGTGCAACCCTCTCCTCGCACAAACACATCCATAAAGTGGCCAATATATGGGGGAGGGACCATGCCTCTAAGAAATTTGGGAATCCCCCCCTACTATTATAAGAAAGTTATAATTTTTTTTTTTTTTTAACATATGAACCCTAAGAATTCTTTTCCATTTAGTGGTCCCATCTCTCCAAGGAAAACTATGATCCCACTACTACACCTAATTATAGTGTGTATGGGTATGGGTGCATGACTCCAAGTCTCTTGGAAGGAAAAGAAAAAATGATCCGTGGCAACTGGAGGACAAGGAATTAGCACTCACATGACCTAATGGTCTAGAAGTAGCTCGAGGGTCAAGCTTGTGTTTTTCTATTTTTTATTTTTCTTTCTATTTGAGAATAATAATTATATTAAATTGAGGATAGCTCATCTGCTTATGGCTAGAATCCAGAGAGGAGTAAAAAGGTTGAATGGATAACTTCCAAAAACTGCAACCTAGAAACCCCTTCCAACCATGAGTCAGGATCATTTGAGGTTGGACTTAGGGACCGCTAATTAGATTATGGTCTAAAATGAAATTTTTAGATTTTAAATTTTAATTTACAATTAGTGTGTATGATGAAATTATACAAAAAGCTTTTATTTTATGAGGTAAATGAGATCAACCTGATTTATGGTATTTGGAGCTCACCTTAAAAAGAATTATAATGTAGAATCCATCATTTATATAATTTTAAAAACTTTGAAGGTCATTCTCGTTCAAAATAGCTTTGAAAGGAAAGTAGCCCCACTTAACCTTTTTTTTTTTTTTTTATGTAGAGGCAAAAACTCTAATATTGTAAATAAGTTCTAAAAATAGAAAGACATTTAGAAGTTTACCAATCACTCTAATATATAAATAATTTTTACATTATAAAATAAGATCTTACATTTAGAGTTTTCAGATTGCCCATTTATTAAATGTTTGTGACGTAGATCTAAATTGACGGTGGATCTATTCCTTGAAATTTGTCCATCCATATATAATAGGGGACAATTATTTTCAGGGACACGTGTTTACCAAGCCCCCACCAAGGAACTTCGGGAAGTTCTTGTGAGTAAGAACTTCCAACGATGTCGACGCTGCAAGCATTGCCCTAACCCAAAATCCAAGACAATTGTTTAGCCTGTCCTCTCTCCTGTACTTTGAGCACAAATGCGGATTCCCAAAATATCAAAAAATTGCCCTGGTTTTGCAGTGCGTACTTCAATAACATATTACTATGATTTTATCAATTTGAGGAACATGAACAGTGCTTTGATTGCCAATGGACCATCTTGAGCAAGTTCTTCCTCCCTCTATCATAAAGTAAGATGTGGTAGTCACAGTAATTCACCTGGTAAAGAGAATTCAAGTGAATGAGAAATTTAAAAGACAAGAAAAAAGATAGTTCTTATTAAGAAGTACAAAATTTCAAAATCTATAATGAGAGATCGACCTTATTACTATTTTTTTAAAAGAGGTAATTTTTAAAAACTTTAATACTTTTTTATAGAGGATTTTATCAAAAAAGTTCTTTAGATGGCAGTGCACCAAAAGTGTCACTTTAGCAATGTTAGACGTAACTGTTCCCATGACCACATGTCTAATAGTTGAAGGGTCCCACTCCAAGTCAACTCATAAGCGTTTCCCTTTAGTTTTGATTTAATTAATCTTTCTTGGATTCAGTTTGAGAAAGCCCAATCAATCAAGATCCTTTGTTGACTAATCATTGAAGAAACTAAGAAAACTTATTGCTAATTGATTTCTTTGATAGGAAGAAATCTCTTGGATTATTTTATAAAAAGGGTTTTCCGGTCCTCTCTTAACTTACGTTATTTTGCAAAAGTACACATTAACTCTCACGCATCTTCGAGTGAGTGACAAAGGAGATAGGAGAAAACTCAAAGGCTGCTGATCTCTCACCGAGAGAACGCTTTAGATCAATCCATACCGATCATCGTCAAGATTATGGCTCAAGGTACGCATTTAGTCTTTTGGATTATCCATTATTAATGTATAGATCAAGATCCATATGTTTGATTTGTATTGCAAACCATATGATTTCTTACAATTGGTATCAGAGTCAATTTTATAATTTATGCGTTCAACATTCTTTTAATTGGATATTATTTATAAGTCCAGTGTCTAAAATAAATATAGATCTTAGATTAGATCAATGCAAATCTCTTTGCTGCTGTTTGCATCTGATCTAAGTGGCCAAGACGTTGCACGATTTGAGTTGTCTTCAAGTTCCGTGCATCCGTTGCACTCTTCTCGCCTTGAGCATGGTGGCATCGTCATAGTGCTTTTAGATCTATAACGAACGATATCCTTGATGCCAATTAATCTGTGTAACTATGATTCATTGTCTTGATGTGATTTCTGGGTGTCATGATGAATGTATCTTTTTTTTTTTTTTGAGGATTTTACCGGAAAAAACACTTTATCCGGTCATGTTACGCAATTAAACATTTTAGTGAGTGCAACACCAATTAGAGCAATTGGGTGCGAATTTCATTTTTTTTTTTACCAAAAGAGCACATAGTCATCGCTGACCTTATTTACACTTGAATAAGGTCGGCGATGACCTTATGTATACTTCAATTATTTTTTACATAAAGAGCACATCGTCGGCGCCGACCTTATTTATACTTGAATAAGGTCAGCGATGACGCTGTTCGCGACCCTTTTTTAGGGCTAAAATCTCTGTTTCGCTCATTATTCTCTTCTCCCTTCCACCATTGCGTCGAGACTGACCTAGGACGAGGGCGAAGAGCAGTTGCTTCCATTTATCCACAACCACCAGCGTTGTAATTGAATTTCTCAACATCTGCTCATAATCTCATCGTTTTTTCAATCAACTGTGATTGAAACCGACGCTCCAGAGGTTTGGATCTCTTTCCTTTTTTGAATCCTTGAATCCTTGTCAAGTTTTTTGTATTTTCACTTCCTTTTATTTTTCCGCCTTCTCGCATATGATATCTAACTGCATGGTTTGTTATCTTCAACGTTGTATTCGATTTGTACATTTGTTGTTTGCATTGATTAGGGTTTGTATATTTCAAATTTTGGATTTTTTCAGTTGAGAAGGACGATGGATGATTGGATTTTGTTTTAACACTAGCAGAAAGGTTTGAGTGAGTTATTTTTGTTTTCCAAACTTGAGGATGTTGTATGCGGTCAAATGGCAGTAGTGGTTCATTCGTTCCTTTTTGTGTTTCTTCATTTTGACAATGTGAATGGGTTGTTCATTCTGTTTCTTGAATTTGATTTTACGAACTTGGAAGTACCCTGGACATAGCATGTGTAAATCGCACATCACCCTTGTAGGTCTAAATCCCTAAAGCTGACAAAGTGTACCCAAACAAGTGTAGGACTATATTGTCTACACACTCCCAAACAAGTGTAGCAAAATGCTTACATATATGTACAAATTTACTCTAGAATCTTAAATAATCAACACTGCACCACTAAGGCTTATTTCAGAAAGAGATCATTAAGAAACTACATTGTTAGTTCTTTGGACAACCAAATCAGTCATTTTATACTTAGTTAAGCATCTAAGAATTATTCCACATAAAATGCATTTGGATGTGCCAAAACTACAATTTAGTTGGAAAATACTGGTAGAATGGATGACTATCACTTTAGCTTGGGATTTGTGATGGTGAAGGGATAATACTACATTCCAGACTTTTTGCTAAGAAATCAAGAACAGAAGTTTTTCCTTTATGTGGTGTCCAATTTTTATGCTGCTCCGGACACATACCAGCAATAGATGGTAACAATATGTTTTGCGAAAAACTTGAAATCAGCTGCATTTCATGGTTCATCCAAACAACCCATAAACTTTTGATGCTGTATTATTTGTTTGTTTTGGCTTCTTAGTTAATGTGAATATCATGCATGTTGAGTTATGCCATACGATTGAATACCAAACCATTCAAACTCATTCAACATTCTTGATTGATTTTATTAGGGCTTAAATTACTACAGTGATATATGTGTTTTCATTTACCATTATAGGGGAGAGTATTGTGTGGTCGATTTTGGATATTCGGCTTTTATAGTGTATTCATGCTTGCCTTGATAACATTCAATGCTATCATGTCTATTTTGGATGTACATAGACGTCTAAAGAGAAGACAAGCAATGTTGAAGTGCCCCACAGTGAGGCTATCACCTCAAATGAGGCTAGTACCTCAAATCCACAGCCAGACATTTTATTGTGCGACCAAGAGCATCACATCTCCGCCGCTATTGAACAATGCTTGGTATAGTCTCTTCCGCATAACCTATTATCAATTGAACTTCCCTAATGATCTATGACTAACATTATTGGAACTGTATTTTTTTTCGCAGGAGTTTGGCACATACAGATGCTTTCCCACGAATCCTGATTATGGAAAGTGGGACTTGAACGAGAGATAGATGGAGTGGGTGCGGGAGGCCGGGCTATACCATCTTGCTCAAATGAGATGGATGAGGATTGACCATGCATTGATCATGGGGCTCATTGAGCGATGGAGGCCGGAGACGAACACATTTCATTTCCCATCTGGCGAGGCGACAATCACTTTGGAGGACGTAGTGTACATCTACGGCCTACCTATTGATGGTCCGCCCATGATGGGCCGAACATACACTCATTACGAGATTGCAGATCTCTGTCGGGAGCTCCTTGGTAAGGTTCCCATAAATAAACAAGATTACAATGGGACTCCCTCAAGTTCACATGGCTGGAACGAGTATTTCGTCCCACACCGGAGCAGTTGAGAGAGAAGGAGATCCCAAATAAGGGAAAGAAGAAAAAAGGCAAAGGAGGGGCAAAGAAGACGACTACATTAGAGGCCGATGATAAGTGTAGAACTCGTGCCTATTATTTTTTTTGTGGCTAGACAGATTTTGTGTAATTCTTCAGGGGCACGAGGCCCCTTTTATATTCTAGAGTTGTTTAGAGAGTTTAGGCCCTACTCATGGGCCTCCGCGTGTTTAGCGAACCTTTATAGAATGCTAAACAAGGGTGTACAGTAGGAAGGGGTGAAGAAGCGTGAGACGCCCGACCCTACCGATGAGGGGGATTTTGTTAACCTTAAGCATAAGTCTCTTTCTGGCCCCCTCCAGCTTCTTCAGGTGAGCTTGGTATATTTATATCTTATTGCCTTCACTATTTATATGTTAATGTTCTAATGATTCCCTCTCTTTTAACAGATCTGAGCGTACACCATAATGAAGATTGGTCGAGGTTTTAGTCCAAATCTGCGCCAAAATCACGACATAAGGTTTCCCATAATGGTGACATGGGCTAACCGACTTGATGGTCTGACCCATCTTACGACAGTGAGAGAAGTGTGAAAGCAACTCAATTACCTCACGTCGAAAGAGGTAAAAAGATTGCATTTCAATTTTGCCATAACTTTCATACTTATTTTATTAGTTCTAACTTACCCAATGCTTTATGCACAGTTCGAATGGCAACCGTACAAAAAGTACGGAAAGGAATTTCTAAATCATGTGTCGAAGGCTAAGAGAGCACTCTTCAGAACAGATTCTCCCCTTATATCATATTGGGTGTTGGAGTGTCACCCTATCCATAGGGTCATGAGGCAGTTTGGGCTGAGACAGACGGTGCCTCCACATTTCGTTAGGACCTTCGTGCGGAAAGAAAATAAGGGGAGATATGTGATAGATTGGAGTCTGGTGCATGATGAGGAGGTCAAGTCATGGGAGGCTCGGGTAAACAATGTGATCAAGAGAAAAGGAAAAACAAAAGGCGGGGAGGATGAAGAAGAATACATGAGATGGTATGAAGCGAATACCATCATGCGTATTGGCTGTGTCAGACCATGTGACGGGCCACAAAGGAATCCTCCCCCACAGCCCGATGCCCAAGCTCCTAACATCCCACAGACTCGGGTATGACGTTAACACTCTTTGTATCCCTTAGTTTGCTTCACATTTATTTAGTTAATATATTGTCTAATGGGATTGTTTCAATATGTCGGAATGCAGGTCTCTCTCTTCCTCGACCACATCCTTCGGTCATGCGATCGTTCCCTCACTGCAAATGTTGACCTTCTCTCCTTCACAAGTTTGATTAAGAAAAAGGTCGAGAGATTTAGGTCCAGATTTGGGACTATGTTCAAGGACTATGTCGAGACATGTACTACTTCAGCTTCTTCTGGAGATGATGACACTCTCGTAAGGATTTTAATAACATCTAGCATAACTTTTTGCAAATTGATGAATGATATTGCCTTGCTTTCCTCACCCTTGCTATGCTTCATTTTGCAGACTGTCAGAATGCCTAAGCGTGCAAGGCTTAAGGGGAAGTACTCAAAAAGCACCGCAAAGAAGCCTCGATTTAGTCTCGAGGCTCCCTTAATGATAGAGTACTCCCAAGGCCAGGCATCAACCTCTCATACTTTCGATGAGGACGAAAAAGAAGAAGTTCATGCCCCCAATCTAAATGCGGCCTTCGGTGAAGATGATGACATCCCTATCGAGGATCTTATCTCTGTCTCGCCCAGTCCTGAAGGACATAAAACACCTCCGAATGTCACTTCCCAGCAATCATTGTATCCCCTGCACAGGCTACAATTGATTCATTGATATGCAGGTGCAAGCACATACCGAGGCTGAGGAAGATCCCTGATAGGTTTCTTGATTATCAGCATCCATTACCCCACTCAGGTTACCTTCTGACTGATGTGGAGAAGGAGGTTTTGATGGATTTTTACAAATATTACACGCATAGATAACTACAATTGTTGAAAGCACTTCCGTAGTAATTCTCTCTTTGTTTGATATTTTACTAATTCAACATCACAACACTCATTGTATTGACAGGAAAGATGAGTTGGATATGATAATCTCGTGCGTCAATTCTAAGTCCCTCAGAGATTTATTGGAAGAGGGCACTTGGATGGACTCGATTGTCATATATTTTTGGTTTGAAGTCATACGGGAAAGGTGCAAGGATGCATACTTCGCTGACCTTAGTATATGCGTAAGTTCAATAAAAAAAATCACTTTAACTAGGGCCTCAATAGGTTAAATATCCTACTTGTTTGATGTATGTGATGCTTGTCTTGCAGAGTTACTGGGAAAATGGTCTAAAGACAGGAGATGACATGGCTTTTGGGTCAAAGGGAGAACGAGTAATGGACGCGGCCGAGTGCAAGGCTCTAGTCTACGTAATTCATGCTCACAACCATTGGTCCCTACTCGTTGGATATGTCGATGAGAATCGCTGGGAATACTATAATAGTTCGAAGGGAGAGATTTGGGGCCATAAAACCTGTGAAAGATTCGTAAGTACATAATTGCTCTTCTCTTGTCAGCATAATGTTCGGATAGTAAATAGGATTTGAAAATTGAAGTATTATTCATTTTCACTATGTCATGGATAGGTATTGTGGCTTCAACAAAGATTCATGGATCACGGGTGGTCGGCCCCTATGCTGTGGACGATGACAACTAAGACGGATATCTCATTTCAAGATAATGGAAATGACTGCGGGATATTCGCTTGTGCATTTGCAGAGCATTGCATATATCGTCGTCCCATCGAGTTCGCCCAGGCAGACATCCCTTACTTCAGGCGTAGAATTGTCATCGACATTTTTTAGAATAATTGATTCAAAATGCTTCAAGGCTTAACCTCCCTCCACTACCTGTCTTGCCCCCTGATTTGCAGTAAACATTTCCCGGGTTATGTACACTTCCAAATGCGATGTAATGTAAATTGTAAACTAATGAATTACCGTGGTTTGTTTGTGGGTTTCACATGATGGAAATAATTGTTGTCTGTATATGGGATGTAATTGTATATGGGATGTTGATTGAATGTCAATTGAATGTGTTTATTTGTCATTGAATGTTGTCCACCATGATTTTATTCTTATTGAAAGCGCATAGTTGTATTTTTGATGAATTTTTCATAGTACCAGCACCTTTTTTTTTTTTACTTTTAAAATAAGATCATCACCGACGCTGTAGCAGTAAAAATACTTGACAGAGCATGAAAAAGTTACAACTTTTTGTGACAAAATAGGATTTCTGCGTCGGTGATGACCTTATTTAAAGAGACAAAAGGTCATCACCGACGCTGTTTCCGAGTTTCGCTTGAAAAAAGTTACAACTTTTGGTTAAAATAAGGGACTTCTGCGTCGGTGATGACCGTATTTTACAAAGCTAAGGTCATCACCGACGTCACTTAGAAATTTTACCAAAAATAGCCTAATAATGTTACAACTTTTGTTTAAAAATAAGAGACCTCTGCATCGGTGTTGACCTTAATTTACAAAGCTAAGGTCATCACCGATGCTGTGTTCGAATTTCGCTTGAAAAGTTACAACTTTTGATTAAAATAAGGGACTTCTGCAAAATTTTACCAAAAATAGCCTAATAATGTTACAACTTTTGTTTAAAAATAAGAGACCTCTGCGTCGGTGATGACCTTAATTTACAAAGCTAAGGTCATTACCGACGCTGTATCCGAATTTCGCTTGAAAAAAGTTACAGCCTTCGCGATTCTTCCATCTCTGTGGCTAGGTACTTCTCTGCGTATGGAGTTAGTAATGAAGTGATACTCTGTACTTGAGTTGACCGTCTCTGAAAGAATTCCATTAGTTTTGCATGTATCTCTTCCACTTGCTTCGTAATCGGGAGCACTCGGGTGTCTTTTAGGAGACTATTTGTGCACTCTGTAGCATTGCTGGTAAGCATGTCATACCTGCGTCCATGAGCAAATGTCGTTGCCCAGAACTGAGAGCCGATCGCATGGATGTAATTATATGCACACTCATCTAAACTTTTTATGTATTCCATGCAAGCATCGTACTCACAAGGTCGGTATGCCCTCACGGCGCTCCAGAATGTTCTTATAATGCCGTGGTCGTTGAAAGCCGCCTTTATGTTTTCCGCTATATGATGGCAACAAAAATAATGCTTTGCACTGGGCATCATGGCTTGTACTGCCGGAATCAGACCTTTCTAACGGTCTGATACAATTGTTGTTGAAATTTGAGATGACTTGAGAAGTTCTTAGAAGTATTGAAGGAATTAATATCTCAAAGTATTGTTTTAAGTTGGAATTCTTGTCAACACATTGTCATAAACGTGATGTTAAAAGGCTGGTGTTGATAGAGCTGAAAAGAAGAATCAGAATTGAAACAGTCAGGAATTCAGAATTCCTGAAGCAGAGCATGCGGTCGACCGGGCACCCCATGCGGTCGACCGAGCAAAGAGAAACCTGCAGAAACAGATTCAGGAAGCTCCCAGTTATTTTCGTGACACAGTGTGTCTTCGGTCGACCGGGACCCCAGGATGTCGACCGAGCGCGATAGTTGTCTGTTTCCAGACAGTGTCTTCGGTCGACCGAGCAAGCAAGGATGTCGACCGAGCACGGGAACCAGAGTTGCGCAGAATCAGAAGTCTTGCACGAAAATTCAGCACTCTTATCTAATTTGTTTGGGACTCTTTCTAAACGAATTGTAGCCCGTTTTGAATACAATTAAGGGTTAACATAACCTATAAAAAGGCATGTATGGGTCGTTCTAAACATACACCAGAAGAGAGAAAGAAGAGAAGAGAAAAGAGAGAGAGTTTTGGAGAGAATAGAGTGCTGTTGCTGTGTGCTGTTGTGCTGCATCTTTCTACAGCAAGTGTGGACGAGAATGTGCTCTTGAAGATGGTGTTTCGTCCATAAGATAAGTGTCTCTCTGTTTATGCTTTAATTTCAATTTGTAAGGGATTGAGAGAGAGAGAATTGTAGAGGGGAAGGGCTGTAGACAGAGTTTATCTCCTATTCTGTTTTTACATCAAGTTGGTGCTTGGTGTCTGGGATTTGGTGATCCTATCTGTTGGTGCAGATAAATTGTAAAGGGAGTCGGTGCTTCCTAGATAGTTGGTGCTATCTGAAACTAAGGGTTGGTGCTCTTTGTCGTTGGTGCGACTAAATAAGATTCAGATCTGTCCCGGATTGATGTTCGGACAGTCTTTGAACCGTGGACGTAGCCTTTCGGTGAACCACGTTAAATCTGGTGTCATTGTGTGATTTGATTTACTTTTGTTGTTAGTTTGGACCTGTTGAAAAAGGAATCACTGATTCACCCCCCCTCTCAGTGATCGCGATATCTAACAATTGGTATCAGAGCAAGGCTCCCTTGATCAGTTTAATACACTAAGGGTGATCTCTTGTCAAATCACATGGCAGTCAATACAGGGAATATGAAAGCACCTCTATTTGATGGTTCTAATTACTCTTTTTGGAAGATTAGGATGCAAGCCTTCATCAAATCTCTTGGCTATGATGTTTGGGAGGCTGTCAGAGCCGGTTACAATGCTGCCACCGTACCCAATGATACTGCATCGAAGAAGTTGGCAGACAACGACTCCAAGGCGCAGAATGCACTCTTTAGTGGCCTTGTGGACAGCGAGCTTGTCAAAGTAATTGCATGCAAAACAGCCAAGGAAATTTGGGACAAGTTGCAAAGCATACATGAAGGTGATGAGAAGATTAAAGAAGCCAAATTGCAAACTCATCGCTCTCAATTCGAGTCTCTTCGCATGGAGAAAAGCGAGAATGTTGACTCGTATATGCAACGAGTGAATGAAGTCACGAATGACATTCGTGGACTAGGGGAGGAGATTAAAGAGCCGGTCATCGTCAAAAAGGTTCTAAGATCTCTTCTTCCCCGGTTTGATTCAAAAGTCTCAGCCATCGAAGAAGCCAAAGATCTGAATGCATTTTCCATGGATGAATTACATGGTTCTCTAACTGCCTATGAGATGCGCATAGGAAAGACGTCTTCATCTGATAAAGAAGCGGCCTTCAAAGTTCAGAAAAAGGCAAAAGAGACTGCTGGTCATGATGTTGATTCTGATGATGATGAGCTTGAGGCTCAATTTGTTAGAAAGTTGAAGAAAGGAAGCAATGGCAAGTACAAAGGGAAGCTACCCTTTAAATGCTTCAATTATGGAGGTATTGGTCACTTTGCTGCGAAGTGTCCGCTAAAAGAAGACAATGATAATGACTCTTATGCTGAAAAGAGTAAAGGAAAGAGAAATTTCAGAAAAAGAGGCAAAGCTAAAAACTTTCTATGTCAACAAGATGACAGCACGTCTGAAACTTCAGACGATGATGAATCAACCGAAGCTCTCTTCATGGTCACTGTTGAAGAAGAAGAAGAGCTAGATCCGGAAGAGGAAGAGGAGGCTGAAGTCAATCTTGAAGAGGAACTCATAGCCGCACTTGAGGAGCTTAGCATGGAACGTAAAACAAGTAAAAAAAATCTGAAACTTCTCCATGAATCTGAAAGTTCTATTATTGCTTTGAAAACTCAAGTAGAAGAATATAAAAGAATGGTAGAAGTCCTTGAAAACCAAATAAGTATAAAAAAGGAAGAGGCTATGAAACTTGAAACTGAGATCGCTAGAGCAAAGGCTGAAAATTTGGAAAATAGCAAAAAACTCAAAGCGCTCCAAGCGATTGAAGGGACTATGAAACTCGATGAACTACTGAAAGTTCAAAGACCTGCCCACTTCAGATTTGGTCTAGGATTTGAGAAAGGTGAATCCTCTAAGATTGCACCTCCTGAAAAGAAAGAGTTTGTGAAGCAAGTCACTGCACCTTCTAACTCTATGAAGCCCACTCAACCTAGAAAGGA
This sequence comes from Litsea cubeba, assembly GCA_012931725.1. Lineage (NCBI taxonomy): Eukaryota > Viridiplantae > Streptophyta > Magnoliopsida > Laurales > Lauraceae > Litsea > Litsea cubeba. The sequence goes on along the minus strand of CM022944.1, from coordinate 40,874,433 downwards.
GTCCATTCCTATTAGAAAGGTAATGAAGACTAACCAGCCACAAAGAAGATACAAATTCTATGGTTATTGCTTTCATTGTAATATGTTTGGACATAAAAGAGACAATTGCAAATTCTATGTGCAATACAGCTCACTTGTGACTAGGAACCCTTTTTCAATCTTTAGTAGCCACAAAATTGAGTGCCATAAGTGCTATAATTATGGACACTTGGCTAGGGATTGTAGGTTGCATATTGCTAACAAATTTCAGGTTGAAAAGAAACCCAAGTTAGTCAAGGCTTGGAGAGCAAAGCAAAGTGCAGAAAGTCCCAAAGAATCTCTCATTGTGCAAATGGCATTCAATGCACAAAAGAAGGCAGCACCATGGGTCCTTGATAGTGGTTGTTCAAGCCATATGACTGGTGATAAAGAGAAATTCATCAAATTACAGCACTATGAAGGCGGTTCAGTGAAGTTTGGCAACAATGATGATGCCAAAATCTGCGGAAAAGGTGTTATTCAGCTTATGGCAAACAAGATCAGATCGGAAGAAGTCTTATATGTGTCTGGATTGAGACACAACCTGCTTAGTGTGAGCCAGATCTGTGACAAGGGTCACGAGTTATCTTCACAAAGAATGGGTTTGCCATCAAGAAGAGTAGCAACGGCAAAACAGTGGCAACTGGATCAAGAACTGCTGGAAATCTCTATACATTGTCAGATGGAGCTGAAAAGACCTGCTTGATGAGTCGGACAGAGGAAAGTTGGTTGTGGCACAAACGCCTTGGGCATCTAAGCTTTGATAACATGTCAAAAATTTGCAATTCAAAGGCTGTAAGAGGCATGTCTACAGTTGAAAAGCCTTCCAATCCCATTTGCGACTCTTGCCAAAAGGAAAAGCAAACGAGGGTTATGTTCAAGTCAAAGGAGCATCATTCCAAGAAACCTCTTGAGCTAGTGCACACTGATCTCTGTGGACCGATGCGAACTCAAAGCACCAATGGAGATAAGTATTTCATGTTATGCATTGATGATTATACTCGTATGACATGGGTATTGTTTCTTAAGCATAAGCATCAAGCACTTGATCGTTTTAAAGTATTTAAAGCACAGGTTGAAAATCAATTGGAAAAACGTATCAAGATTTTAAGGTCTGATCGTGGAGGCGAGTTCACATCTGAAGAGTTCACTAAATATTGTGAACATCATGGCATTCAAAGACAGTACTCAGCCCCTAGAACTCCACAGCAAAATGGAGTTGTGGAACGGAAGAATCGCACCGTACAAGAGATGGCTCGTACGATGCTAAGTGAAAGCAAGATGGCTGACAAGTATTGGAAAGAGGCAATTCATACGGCTGTATACATTCAAAATCGATGCTTGATCAGGCCACATGAAGACAAAACTCCCTATGAGCTATGGTTTGGAAGAAAAGCAACAATCAAGCACTTCAGAGTCTTCGGCAGCAAGTGTTACATCAAGCGGCTCGAACAAAATCCGGGCATATTTGAAGAAAGAGCTGACGAAGGTATATTTCTGGGTTACTCCTCTACTAGCAAGGCATATAGGTGTCTTAACAAAAGAACCAGAAAAATCATAGAAAGTGCTGATGTGAGAATAGATGAGAATATTGAACCAAAGAATGCAACTCATAATGACAGTCCAGTTTATGAGGACTCGAGTGAGATTGATGATGAGATGGCTGAATCTAATGATTCTGAGAAATCAAAGGATGACTCAGAAGATACTACACCTAAGAAGCACAGCACTTGGGTAGAGCAACACCCTAAGGATCAAATCATTGGAGATCCTAAGGCAGGCGTTCAAACTAGACAAAGTGTAGTTAGCAATTACTCACTTATGTCCACCATTGAACCCAAGACTGTGGCTGAAGCCAGTCTCGATGAAAGTTGGTTGAAATCTATGCATGAGGAGTTGGAGCAAATTGAGAAGAACTCCACATGGGAACTTGTTCCTAGACCTACTGATAAGAATGTTATTGGTACTAAATGGGTCTTTCGGAATAGGCTGAATGAAGATGGTCAAGTCATTAGAAACAAAGCAAGGTTGGTTTGTAAAGGCTATGCTCAAGTTGAAGGCATAGATTTTGAAGAGACCTTTGCACCGGTGGCTCGTCTGGAAGCTATTCGTATGTTTCTTGCATTGACAGCATACAAAACCTTCAAGGTATTTCAGATGGACGTAAAGTCAGCTTTCTTGAATGGTTTACTTGAAGAAGAGGTCTACATTGAGCAACCTGATGGTTTTCTCATTAGCAAAAATTCAGATCTAGTGTGCAAGTTGAAAAAGGCTCTTTATGGACTGAAACAAGCGCCAAGGGCATGGTATGCAAGGCTGGATCTCTATCTCCGCAAGATCGGTTTTGGAAAAGGAATGGTTGATAGCAATCTGTATGTCAAAACTGAGTTAAGCAAACAGCTGGTTGTCATTGTTTATGTTGATGACATAATCTTTGGTGGCAATGATGAGGAGATGTGCAGGAATTTTGCTGAAGAGATGAAGAAAGAATTTGAAATGTCGATGCTTGGAGAACTAAAGTTCTTTCTTGGTTTACAAGTTCAGCAGCTGAAACATGGCATCTTCATATCACAAATGAAGTACATTAAGGAAATGCTGAAACGGTTCAATATGGAAGACAGCAAGCCAGTGAGCACACCAATGTCAACGAACACGAAGCTTAGCAAAGATGATAAGGCCTCGTCCGTTGATCATACCACCTATCGCTCTATGATAGGAAGCTTGCTCTACTTGACTGCTACAAGACCAGATCTTCTACAAGCAGTATGTATGGTTGCATGTTTTCAAGCAGCACCAACTGAAACGCACCTAACAGCAGTGAAAAGAATCTTTCAATATCTGAAAGGTACTATGGAGCTTGGTATCTGGTATCCCAAAGGCAAATCCTTCACTCTTGTTGCATATTCTGATGCCGATTGGGCTGGATGCGTAGATGATCGCAAGAGTACTAGCGGCGGCGCATTTTATCTTGGAGAAAGATTAGTTGCTTGGCATAGTAAGAAGCAAGACTCAGTATCCCTTTCGACAGCGGAAGCGGAATATATTGCAGCGGCAACTTGTTGTACGCAAGTGTTATGGATGCGGCAAATGCTCTCTGATCTAGGAGTTCCTACAACGGATCCTACGCCGATCCTATGTGACAACACGAGTGCAATTCATATATCTAAGAATCCTGTTCAGCACTCCCGAACAAAGCATGTAGCAATTCGTTATCATTTTCTTAAAGATAAAGTTGCTAATGGAGAGGTCAAGTTGGAATATGTTCCAACAACTGAGCAAGTGGCTGATATTTTCACGAAACCTCTGCCAAAGGAAGTCTTCGAGTATCTCCGGAAAAAGTTAGGAGTTACTCACTCTCCTAAACCGTAGGAGTTGTGCTTGAAAGGGGGAGCAATGCATTCATTGAATATCCTATTCGCTCCTCGGTTTGGTCCCTTTGGACTTGTTGTCAAAGGGGGAGAGATGTTATGCTATGATAGCAAGGAGAGATGTTATGCTATGAAAGCTAGGGGGAGATTGTTGACAGTGCATGGTTGTTATTTCAGAATTTCAGAATTGGTTCCAAGTGAGTGTTGAAGTTCCAATAGTGTTGCCAACAATTCCAAAGGGGGAGATTGTTGAAATTTGAGATGACTTGAGAAGTTCTTAGAAGTATTGAAGGAATTAATATCTCAAAGTATTGTTTTAAGTTGGAATTCTTGTCAACACATTGTCACAAACGTGATGTTAAAAGGCTGGTGTTGATAGAGCTAAAAAGAAGAATCAGAATTGAAACAGTCAGGAATTCAGAATTCCTGAAGCAGAGCATGCGGTCGACCGGGCACCCCATGCGGTCGACCGAGCAAAGAGAAACCTGCAGAAACAGATTCAGGAAGCTCCCAGTTATTTTCGTGACACAGTGTGTCTTCGGTCGACCGGGACCCCAGGATGTCGACCGAGGATGTCGACCGAGCGCGATAGTTGTCTGTTTCCAGACAGTGTCTTCGGTCGACCGAGCAAGCAAGGATGTCGACCGAGCACGGGAACCAGAGTTGCGCAGAATCAGAAGTCTTGCACGAAAATTCAGCACTCTTATCTAATTTGTTTGGGACTCTTTCTAAACGAATTGTAGCCCGTTTTGAATACAATTAAGGGTTAACATAACCTATAAAAAGGCATGTATGGGTCGTTCTAAACATACACCAGAAGAGAGAAAGAAGAGAAGAGAAAAGAGAGAGAGTTTTGGAGAGAATAGAGTGCTGTTGCTGTGTGCTGTTGTGCTGCATCTTTCTACAGCAAGTGTGGACGAGAATGTGCTCTTGAAGATGGTGTTTCGTCCATAAGATAAGTGTCTCTCTGTTTATGCTTTAATTTCAATTTGTAAGGGATTGAGAGAGAGAGAATTGTAGAGGGGAAGGGCTGTAGACAGAGTTTATCTCCTATTCTGTTTTTACATCAAGTTGGTGCTTGGTGTCTGGGGTTTGGTGATCCTATCTGTTGGTGCAGATAAATTGTAAAGGGAGTCGGTGCTTCCTAGATAGTTGGTGCTATCTGAAACTAAGGGTTGGTGCTCTTTGTCGTTGGTGCGACTAAATAAGATTCAGATCTGTCCCGGATTGGTGTTCGGACAGTCTTTGAACCGTGGACGTAGCCTTTCGGTGAACCACGTTAAATCTGGTGTCATTGTGTGATTTGATTTACTTTTGTTGTTAGTTTGGACCTATTGAAAAAGGAATCACTGATTCACCCCCCCTCTCAGTGATCGCGATATCTAACAATTGTCATAGTTTTTTGTTCACCCAACGACAAGGACAAGTGTGCAAGAAACCACTCCCAACTATCACGCCGCTCCGCTTCAGCAAAGGCAAATGCAATGGGGAACAGTTGATGATTTGCATCATGTGTTACGGCCACCATTAACACTCTTGGATATTTGCCATGAAGGTGTGATCCATCCACTGCTATCAATGGCCTTAAAGAGGTTTGGAATGACCTTAAGTATGGACCAAAGGACCAAAAGAAGCGTCTAAATCGGTCGTCCGGCCTGATGTCCAACGCAGTGTACGAACCGGGATTGGTTCTATGTAACTCGTTGCAATATAGTGGCAATATCATAAAAGACTCCTCATACGATCCACGCACTTTGCAAAGTGCAAGCTCCTTTGCCATATGGGCTCTCCTGTAAGTAATGCGGGTCCCAAACTCAATCTGACATTCATTGATGATCTCCTTGGGCCTAAGATCGTTATTGCATCGCACCTTCTCTTCAATGATCTCTTCTACTAGCTTCGCGGTTGCTTGCCGATGTGCTGTTCCCATAAGTGGTTTAGAGCAACATTGTTTGTCCTTAAACTTTCGAACTCTGAAGTGTGGACCCGAATCTACCATGGAGGCATGTAATCGCCAGGGACAATTGACTCCTTAACAACTCACTGTAACCATCTTCATGTTAGTTCTCTCATGTTTCAAAGTAAAGTTATTGTATATTGCGTACTTCGCTATAGCTCTTCTAAAAGCTTCACGATCAGGAAACTCCATACCTAGCCACATCTCCCTACCTGAACAGGTCCCTTCTTCGGGCACGACAATATAAGGGACCATCGTGTCCACGAGGGGAGCTTTTGAAAAGCTTTCAACACCTGATTTAATTAGTTCGCCAGTTGCTGAACTTCCATTCGCATCCACATTCGTTGCAGGAACACCTATAAAGCTATGCACACTTTCGCTTCCATTCACTTGAAGCACATCTACATTGATTTCTTCGAACATGGACTCATCATCGTTTGCAAAATAAGACAATGTTGTTAGGAATTTGATATCGTGATCCTCCTCTATATTGACCATATGAGTTTCTTTAAAAGGTGGTGGTGATGGTGGCAGCACACCCTTTAATTTTTTATCAGACAGTGTAGTGCTGGGATCGTCTCGAATGATCTCGTTTCTTTCATCCTGTACAGACCTGCAATATAGAGTTATGAGAAAAAAATTTACTTTCGATCCAGGCTGAATATATTGCAATATAGTTTTAACTTCTAAACATACCTATTGCCACGAATTTATTGGAAAGTGCTTCCATCGCATTGCCTCCTTGAAACGAATAATAATATCCCTTTTGCTTCGCCTCTTGATGATTTTAACATACCATTGATATCATTGTCATCGTCGATATCTATCAACGAAAAAAAACTCCCATTGTGTATAAGATACGTTAGAGTTATCTCATCAAACGTTGTTGCCTAATTCGATGCTTCCAAAGCAATTTTGAAAAGCTCCTTCAACGTGACATTGCTCGAAAGATATCTCAACTTCTGCCTTCCCCCCTTGTATTGAGGACGATTGAGCTCAAATTCAAACTCACCGTCATAGTGAAGGATTATTTGTTGCTCAACGTCTGACATGCTATTAGAAAACATCATAAGAAACATAAATTACTTTGACACTTTCCTCCTTATTAGAAATGAATTATGTTAAAAGTACTTTCGTTGTTGACATTTAAGTCAACGTAATATTATGTATTACATTGAAGAGTGCAAAACAGTAAATAGGGCTCCTATGCAAAATATACCATATTCAATGAAACAGACAATAAACAGCATACGGTGAAAGAGAACATGTATCCATACATTAAATGATAGTATATATATTATAAGTTCTCAAAAGAAAGAGGAGATTGATTTCTAGGGTTCCATCTTGTGAAGAGAAGTTGATTTTCATTACCTCATTTCTGTGGACTTTGACAATAGTAGCAGCAAGAGATTGATAGAAAATTAATGTGACATCAATGGTGGAAAAACACACTACTGATCCAGTTTCGCGGCTATACAACACTCTTAGAAACACCCTCTTTGCGATTCTGGAGAAGTGGGAAGAAAAAGGCTCGAAATCGGATTATATAGACTTGGCGGCCAGCGTCATTGCCGACCTTATTCAAGTATACATAAGGTCATCGCCGACCTTATTCAAGTGTAAATAAGGTCAGTGATGACGATATGCTCTTTTGGTAAAAAAAAAAAAAAAATTCGAATCCAGTTGCTCTAATTGGTACTGTACTCGCTAAAATGTTTGATTGCGTAACATGACCGGATAAAGTATTTTTTCCGGTAAAATCCTTTTTTTTTAGATTACTTTTGGTATTATAGTGGGCATGTGTATGGTCATGATCCTCCATGATCAATGGAATTAAAGGATCATTTTTGGAAGGCTTTGATTTCCACTTTCATTACTCTGTGTACAGAACGTGGCATAGTATATTTACTTGATACACATGCTTCCTTAACACCTGTTGCACTTCTCTAAAACAAAAGGACCCAGAAAAGTAACATCGTGGCCCCTCCCTAACTATATTTAAGATGAGGTCTGGGTCCGCCCAGGATAATGGCCCTGATCGAATAATTTTTGCTAAATTTCTTAGATTTCCAAACAGATTCTTTTATGTACATGTATGGCTGATAACATTTGTAGGACCCACATTTTAATGGATTTATTATTATTATTGTATAAAAGTGGGACTTGCCCATATTGTGAGTGCAAGTTGCATACGGTCAAAAAAGCTGAAAGGGCAAATGTTAGTGCACTGATCGTCTCTGATGTTCTTTCCTTTTTCTTTTTTTTTTTGAAACACATGTACATCTAATTTTGTATGGAAGTCTAAATAAGGTAATTTATGTGAGTTAGTACAGAACTGATCCAGAACATTAGAGACATGTTTTGGCATAATGAAATATCGGTTATCAGCAAACACATCCAGATCATTTGTTTTACCGTTGAACCAGAAATCTGACCATAGCGTGCACATTCAAACTCGAATTTTCAATCCGTTCATCATTGTATGCTTCTAGGGGTCAGATCTATCTGATCGATGGTCTGGATCATCCATTCATTAATTCTGTTTTTTTTTTTAACTGAAAAACTCAATGTCCAATTGAATGGATTATTATGTGATTATTAAGTTTGTTTGCTGCAATTTTATTGTGCGTTTTTTATTCTAATTTTTTTTGGTGGGTTTGATTATTTATTATCTAGATTGGATATATATTTGAATGTCACCTTTACTGTTCCTTATGTACTTTGGGTCATTTGTTAAGATCCTACCATATTATTTAAGGGCTTTCAAAGTGTCCATGAATATTTGGGAACCATAACAAATAAGAAAATATTTATAGTAACTAAAGTGTGTTTATTTCTTGGACCTAATAAACTATTACTAGATTAGAAAGAAATATGGATCAATTTTGGAGATATAATGGCCCAAAATATCTTATTTTCACCACTAGTGACATAATAACCAATCTTAATTAGATCCCCTTTATGAATGCTATTAATTCAATTGAAACCCATAGGTTTAAGTAGTGTGGTAGTCACTAAAGTGGCCCAATTATGAAAAACTTATAGGTATCAATTGAGATTTAAGACCATTAACACTATTTCTTGTGTTAGTATAATAGCATTAGACTTGCGATCCTAAATTATAAGAGTGAGGATCAGCCCAAATGTACGATCGCCACTCAAGTAATTGTAAGACCAGAATAGGGTAATTTGATATATGTACCTAATTGGAATTGGTTCCTATACCCAAAGGTATAAAGCCTAGCGAATTGCGTTCATACTATCTCATTAGCAATATGGATAGATACGATTCCTACACAAGCGATCCTATTGCATGTTGTAATCTCGACCCAAAGGAGGGACTACGATGATGAACTGAATCACTCACCAGATATGCTTCATTTATGCAATGAATCATTCTAGATTAGCATTTTTAGCGTGAACTCAAAGCATCAACGTAATTGATCATTTTTTCCTTTATATTTCAGCATTGACTCCCGCTACCTTGAATAGACATCTCTCGCGCATACCAGTGTTGAATGACTCAAATTTTACAGATTGGAAAGATGAACTTTTATTAACCTTGGGTTGCTTAAACCTGGACACTGCAATAATGGAACCCAAACCCACTGATCTTACTGAAAATAGCTTTCAAGCTGCAAGAGCATCAAAATGGATCAAGGCCAACCATCTAAGTCTCATGATGATCAAAAGATCCATAGCTTAAAATATTCGTGGTTCTATCCCGGATAATGAAAATGCAAAGGCCCATCTCGAATCTGTGGAGCAGTAATTTCACGTGTCTGATAAGGCTTTGGCAGCTACTTTGATTGCCAGATGATCTTCAATGAAATATGATGGATCCAGCAGTATCAGGGAACTTATCATGGATATGAGGGATATAGCGGCCCAAATCAATTCTCTAGAAATGACAAGTTCTGATAATTACATAGTCCAATTTATTTTGAACTCATTGCCCCCCTCAATTTGGGCCTTTCAAAATTTAATATAATAAGGAGAAATAGACTACGAATGAGTTGGTCTCAATGTGTGTTCAAGAAGAAGGCAGACTTAGGCAGAAAGGGCAGTTACACAAAGCAAATTTCATCTCCAGCACCCCTTCGAACAAGAAACAATATCCCAAGGGTAAGAAAGGTCTGAAAAAAAAAAAAGACAAGAAACCTGCTTCAACTGATTAAGTCGGGAAGAAAGGAGTGAATCAAGGTGCTTCTGCCGCAAAAAAGGACATCTGAAGAAAGACTGCTTGAAGAGACATAAATGGTTTAAATCTCGAGGTACAAATAACTCTTTGTTTGTTATGAAACAAATCTTTTAGATATTCCTTCAAATACTTGGTGGATTGATTCTGGTGCCATTGTTCATGTGGCAAATTTCATGCAGGGCTTTCACTGAAGCCGGAGTCCAAGTAATGAACAAAGAAAAGTTTTGATGAGACCGGCTACAGGCTGATGTGAAAGTTGTGAGGACTTGCAGACTGATTCTTGATTCCATATTCTAGTTAGACTTTAATACCATCTTTTATGTTCCTACAATAAGTAGAAATTTAATTTTTTTATCTAGACTTGATTTAGAAGGTTATATATTCCCCTTTCGACAAAGTACTTTGAGTATTTATAAAAATAAAGTTTAATTGATGGTAGTATTTTATGTGATGGTCTTTATAAATTTAATCTTGATCCATATTTTGCTAGTTCCTTACTTACCTTGCATGAGAATAATATTATGAATGTTGGTGTTAAGAGGGAAATATTGAATGAGAATTCCTCGATTTTGTGGCATAAAAGGCCAGGACACATCTCTCAAGAGAGATTAAGAAGATTAGTAAATGATGGGGTATTACGAGCCCTAGATTTTACTGATTTTGGTGCCTGTATAGGCTACATAAAAGGCAAGCAGACCAAAGATGTTAATAAACATAAGGCCACAAGACGTTTAGAACCACTTGAATTAATCCACACAGATATTTGGGGTTATTTTCCTACGCCATGTTATAGTGGTAAAAAATACTTTATCACCTTTTATTGATGATTTCACTAGATGTGGATATGTCTACCAATTATATGAGAAATCAGAATCTTTGAAAGCTTTTGAAATTTATAAGGCTGAAGTTGAAAAACAGTTAGACAGAAAAATAAAGGTTGTCAGATCTAATAGGGGTGGAGGGTATTATGGGCGGTATGATGAATCGGGTCAAGATCCTGGCCCATTTGCTAAATTCCTGGAAAGTCATGACATTCGTGCTGAATATACATTGCCTGGCTCCCCACAACAAAATGGTGTGGCTGAAAAACACAATAGAACGCTTATGAAAATGGTACGGAGTATGTTAAGTAATTCTAAATTACCTGACTTTATGTGAAGAGAAGCCATAAAAACATCTGCATATATCCTAAACCGTGTACCCACTAAGGCTGTTCCTAAAACTCCTTACGAGTTATGGACATGTAAGAAGCCAAGTTTAGGACATCTGCGTGTTTGGGGTTGTCCAGCAGAAGCTATAATTTATAACCCGCAAGAGAGGAAATTGGACCCTAGTACTATTAGTGGGTATTTTATTGGATATCCTGAAAGGTCCAAAACTTTTAGTTTTACTGCTATACTCATACCACTAAAATTGTTGAAACCTGAAATGCCAGATTCATAGAAAATGATGACATTAGTGGGAGCAATGCACCACGAAATGTGGTATTTGAAGAACATCGGATACCTATTCAGGTACCGATTGAAACGGTTAGAGTTGATATTCCAAATGACTTCGTTCAGAAAATATGATGGAAATACAATCTATCATACCAAATGCACCACTAGATGAGAATGTCACTCATAATAATATAATTGAAGATATTATTCATCCGAATCAAGATTTAACAGAATCAAAAGCTTTAAGAAGATCTCAAAGATCTTAGAGGTCTTCTATATCGGATGACTATATTGTTTATCTTTAAAAAATTTGATTTTGACCTAGGTGTTAAAGAAGATCCGGTAACATATTCACAAGCCATTAAAGGTGACGATTCGAATAAATGGATTGATGTCATGCAGGAAGAATTAAAATCTATGTCAATAAATAAAGTCTAGGAACTCGTCGAATTGCCTCAAGGGTCTGCGACTATAGGATGTAAATGGATCTTTAAGACCATGCGAGACTCAAAGGGCAAAATCAAACGATTTAAAGCCAGACTTGTAGCTAAGGGATTTACTCAAAGGCAAAATATTGATTATAAAGAGGCATTTCCACCAGTTTCTTCGAATGCCTCTTTTCGAATCATAATGGCATTAGTAGCTCATTTTAATTTAGAGTTATATCAAATGGATGTGAAAACAACGTTCTTAAGTGAGAATTTATCTGAATAGGTATATATGAAACAGCCAGAAGGATTTGAGGAAAGATGCAAAGAAAAACTAGTTTGTAGATTAAAAAAATCTATATATAGGCTTAAACAAGCTTCAAGGCAATGGTATATTAAGTTCAATGATACCTGTTGACACCAAAAATGTCACTTTGCATCTTCAAGATCCAAAGAACTACATGAAGTCGCAACCTGCCATAAATAGGCAATGCTACTTCCAAAAAACCAAATCTTGTCAGAATCAAACAAAAACTGCAAGATCCTTCAAGACAGCCAAAAGAGGAGTACACAAGAAGTTTCGGGCCATTTCAAAATCATTTCGCCTAACTTCGCTTCTCCGGCAGCTGAAAAGGAGACACCAAATCTTTGATTAGAGCCGATGGATGGTCTCAAAATACATCCAAAAGGCTCCACGTCAAGTTCCGAGTCAAACCGACAACGTTTGACCCTACATCAACCCTCGAACAGCTAAATCAAGCCTCTCGGCGGTGAGAACCACCGAGGCCATCACTCATCAGATAGACCACATGGACGGCTTCAAAATGCTTACAAAGGGCTACATGTCAAATTTCAGGTCATTTCGACAACATTTGACCATACTTTGACGCTCGGAAGCCAAATCAGGCCTCTCGGCGGCGAAGCTCCTCGGGACTATGGTTTCCAAGACAGAGCCTATAGATCATCTTAAAATGACTCTAATAGGTTCCCTGTCAAATTTCAAGTCAATCGGACATCGGTTGACCGCACATCAAGCCGCGACATCTTCATCGCGACAAAAGCAAATCTACTGGTGATAGGGCACCAAATGGCTTCAAAACTCAAACAAAAGCCTATGGTTGGTCTTATTTATTGCTCAGCAGGCTTCACCCCAAATTTCAGGTCATCCCGACATCGTTTGGCCCAGTTTCAGCTTCTGACGGAAAATCGGCAGCTCTGCGCGACAAAGTCTTCGGCTTTCTCAGAAAATTAGAAACTTTGCAAAACAAAATCTCATCAGGTTTTCTACAGGGAAATCAGGCCAATAAATGATAAAAAATGTCTAGGAGAAATACAAAAGAAAAAAGAATCGAAAAAACAGTAAAAACGGACACAAAAGGGGGAAAAACCCCCCAGGGCCCAGGGTCGCAGGCCCCTGCAACCCTGGGGCCCGGGATCGCCCGGCGGGCCCCGGAAACCCCGTTTTTCGCCATTTTTTTACGATTCGAAGCGTCTGGCCTCTGGTATTTTCCAAAATTCATACTTTTGAGACACCAAATCCTCTGACATCCGTTAAAAACACGGGTTAATCATCAAGAGTATCGAAATCTACATTGATCGCCAACCGGTCAACCAAAAAAAGTGTGCTTTCTACCCGACCGATCGAGAAATTGACAGGACAGATGGCACCGACCCGCTGTTGGCAATCAACACCTGAAGTTACATGGTCATCCGATCTCGATCTACATGAAGATCCATCGATGATCATCGCCAGAAGAATCCCAAAAGACGCAGCAAGGCCCGCGACTCTTCAACTGCTCGGCGACCACTTAATGCGATTAATTGACTAGCTTTATTACAGTCATTAATCCATTTCTTTGGACGGCCCAATCAGAAGCAAGCATCCGGGAGTTACAAGTCAAGAGTTTCATGGCATTTAACCCATGAAACTCCTCCCATCATGGCGATTAAAGGCGATTAAATGCCCTCAATCTCATCCGGCCAATCAGAAGCCAAGAAAAAGGAGTTACAAAATAAAGAATTCAATCTTGTAACTCCTCCCTTTATGTAGCTTTATGACAATTAAGGCTCATAAACCCTCCTAAATGGCTACCTAAAAGCCTATAAATAGGAGAGCTCTCCAAGAAGAAAGGGAGACAGATAGAAAAAGAGAGACACGGACAAAGCACAGAAATTCAGAGAAGGAAAAGAGAGAAAACTCTGCAGAAGTTCTACACCGACCACCGCTACAAGGTGACAAAAGTCCCTTGGGGGGTACCCCCCCAAGGTCCTTGCCTTCTCCTTCTGCCTCCAAATGGCTTAGATGTGGCTTTTCAGCCCGTCTACTCGGCTTTTTATTTGACATATGACCTCCTTTTTGTCTTTGTTCTCTAAAAACCTGAGGTTATAGCCAAGCCAAGCGAATCAATAGCATCCTCTGTTCTCATCTGTATGGATGATGGCGAAGTCCACATATGGCTTGCGACCGTCAATCTGAACGAGTCCCCCACAATCTCCTGAGAAGTTAGATCCTCCTTTTCTTGCTTTTCATTGTAGTTTGTATTTTTTTAAAAAGAGACAAAAATCACAACTCTTGTCTTTCATTATTGATAACGATTGTAAATCGGCTATAAACACCAAAATCGGCTATAAACGCCAAAATCGGCTATAAATGCCAAAAAAATCGCCTTTCACGGCAAATCAAGAAAATGTCTCTTTTCTTAAATATATGTGCAATGAAAAACTTGAAAGAAGTTGATTTCCTTTTTACTTACGAAGGTTGATCTCCGGATCACCACTTGCAATTCCAAGTAAAAAATAGAAAATCTGGCACACCCACACAAAACAAATGTTGATGCACGCCCTTGCCCCCCGGTTACGAAAGGGTCGGACCCAACGGACTCCCACGTCCGCCGACCTCGATAGAACCAGGCCAGGAGCGCAGTCCATCAAGCTGGCACACCCGGTGGGACCCGTTCATTTGAGAACATGATGCTAGAAATGAAATATTTGCATATCATATCTATTGCTCTATGCTTATACTTCTTTTCTTGATTCTTTGGCTACTTTTTGATTGGTGGCCATGTTGGATTCCGCATCTAAAAAAAATGAGATGAGATTTTTTGGAAATTTCTAATTCTTTGAATTTATTTCCACTTTTTCTCTTTTTAAAAAAAAAAAAAAAATTAGATTTCTCAGTTTGAATTCAAAATTGAGAAACCTTGATCCTTTCCTATCTTTCATCGTGCTTGCAGAAATGTTGAGCCTGTTCGACTAAGGTTTTGGGCCATCGTTTCTCTTCGATGAGTTCATTAAAGATCTAAAAAAATATATATATAAAAATAAAAAATAAACAAAAATTAGATTTCTCAGTTTGAATTCAAAATTGAGAAACTTTGATCCGTTCCTATCGTTCATCGCACTTGCAGAAATGTTTAGCCTGTTCGACTAAGGTTTTGGGCCATCGTTTCTCTTCGATGAGTTCATTAAAGATAAAAAAAACAAAAACAAAAACAAAAAAATTTAGATTTCTCATTTTGGATTCAAAATTGAGAAACCTTGATCCTTTCCTATCGTTCATCGTGCTTGTAGAAATGTTGAGCCTGTTCGACTAAGGTTTTGGGCCATCGTTTCTCTTCGATGAGTTCATTAAAGATCTAGAAAAAAAAATCAGATTTTTCATTTTGGATTCAAAATTGAGAAACCTTGATCCTTTCCTATCGTTCATCGTGCTTGCAGAAATGTTGAGCCTGTTCGACTGAGGTTTTGGGCCATCGTTTCTCTTCGATGAGTTCATTAAAGATCTAAAAAAAAAAAAAAAACAAAAAAAAAAATAGATTTCTCGGTTTGAATTCAAAATTGAGAAACCTTGATCCTTTCCTATCGTTCATCGTGCTTGCAGAAATGTTGAGCCTGTTCGACTAAGGTTTTGGGCCATCGTTTCTCTTCGATGAGTTCATTAAAAATCTAAAAAAAAAACAAAAAAAAAATTTAGATTTCTCGGTTTGAATTCAAAATTGAGAAACCTTGATCCTTTCCTATCGTTCATCGTGCTTGCAGAAATGTTGAGCCTGTTCGACTAAGGTTTTGGGCCATCGTTTCTCTTCGATGAGTTCATTAAAGATCAAAAAAATAAAAATATATATATATAAAAATAAAAATAAAAAAAGACATAGACCACTAAGGTTAAACCAACTGCGTTCTTTGATCATGGTTGATTCAAGAAAAGCCTTGTCCAGAGTGTGGAGACAGCTTGACTGTTCTAGGCAAGGGTCCTCCAAACGGGTTTATTAAGTAATCCTACCCTTACCTGGGGGCAATCTTATCAATCGAGATTTCATAAGACCGGGTTAGGAGGCCTATGTGTACTCTCTCGTCTTTTAAATAATTTTTTTCAAAAATAAAATTTTTTAAAAATAAAAATTTTAAAATAAGAAATTAAAAAAAAATTTCAAAAAAAAAAATCTTTAAAAAAAATAAAAAATAAAAAAATAAATAAAAAAAAGATTTTTTTTAAAAAAAATCATCAAAAAAAAAAAATTCGTCATTTTGGGTTTAGATTGGAGAAATCTTGGTCTTCTCCTTTCTGAGCACTGGCGCTCGCGGAAATCGCTGAGCACGTGTTCAAATTGGATGCCTTTTGCTCTCTTTAATGAACCCGATATTGGCCTTT
Source organism: Litsea cubeba (assembly GCA_012931725.1). Lineage (NCBI taxonomy): Eukaryota > Viridiplantae > Streptophyta > Magnoliopsida > Laurales > Lauraceae > Litsea > Litsea cubeba. The sequence goes on along the minus strand of CM022944.1, from coordinate 40,858,371 downwards.
CAAAAAAAAAAAAAAAACTCGTCATTTTTGGATTCAGATCTGAGAAATTATGGTTCATTTCTTTCTGAGCACTGGCGCTCGCGGAAATCGCTGAGCCCGTGTTCAGATCGGAATACCATCTGCTCTCTTTGATGAACCCAATCTTGACCTTTCAAAATAGAGAATCTCATCTCATAAAATGCGGTCTCAAAACATTTGTGTCTAGCGGTACTAATACGCCCTTTCAGGGTCTACTGTATTGCGACCGGCACATTTGTAACTCCAACTTTATATTCTTCTTACCTCGAGCAAGCTTTGCTTCTCGATAAGTCAAATTTAAGTTCACAATTGCTTGTAGCAGTCACTGGGACGCTCATTCTGGGCTTACCATACCTGCGATCAGAACAATTGTACCCTCTATGGCATTTTGCCTTCTTCATATTGCTTGGGTCATCTTCCTCGAGCAATTTGAAAAGACAAAACCATAGAACTTCCCATTTATGATCACTATATTCTTGTGATTACTAATGGATGCGGTCTTGTTTCAGGAATTTTTGAAAAAAAAACTAACAATGGCAGCTTCACTTACCATTACTTTCGATGAGAGCAAGCACCAACTCATGCTTCAACATAAGCAAACTACGCGCACCTACAAGCGCCCCATCAGCTGCCGAAGCGTCAACTCTCTCGGCAACTCTCTGAGCTCCGGGTCGACCTCGACTCCCCGGACTATTGTCTTTGGGACGCTGGGACCATTCCCACTTCCTGAGGAACTGTCAGACCCCGACCCAGGTTTGAATATTTAATCATGTTTTAACCGTGATTAGTGGATAAGTGGGATTAGGGGACGATTAGCTTATTTTGTTAAGCTAGATTAGGTTGTTTGTTTAGCTTTGAGAACCTTTGATTAGTCTTTGATTTAAGTGTGACACGGGCCGGGCGCCCGTGGATTTTGTGTGAAACTGTTGAGTTTGTTCTTGATGCTTGTAAAATCCTCATTTATGTGTATTTTGACTTATTTCATCTAGATCGTCAACTTTCATGTTTTGGCCAACTTGACTTTTGTGATCAGAAATCGCGTTTTTCGAGAAAAAGGGCAAAACAGACATTTCACACAAAACCTGTACCCAGATTTCGAAAATTCCGGAATTTGCCGAAAATATACTTTTTGGAAAGTAGAAATTTCGCCGATCATTTTTGTGTTCTTCGTCGTTTTCGTTCGGGGCCCGCAAGTACCGTTTCTAGGCTGTGAAGATCGGGGCCCACATTGGCTTGCCTCTTAAGAAGGGACTCTTCCTTCTCCCTTCTTCATTCGATTCCAGCAATTTTCTTGGCTAGGGTTTTTCTTCTTCTCCCTTCTCACTCTCTCTCATCTGGAACTCTCACTTGGTGAGGTTTGCTTAGAGGATTGATCTCCTCAATCTCTTCCTCCCTCTTCAAGCTTCCTAGGGATACCATTCTTGAGGAGTTCGAGCTAGGAGAAGCCCTCCATTCAAGCTTTTCTTCTTTGTTAGGGTTCCTCAAGGTGAGCAATAGTTTTCCAAACCCAAGATCTTTGCTTTCCTCTCCATTTGGAGTGTTTTAATCCCTTTTGCTAAAGTTTTCTTTGAGGTTTTACAAATGTTGATGTTTTAGGGTTTCTTGGGAAATTTTTGGGGCTTTTGTAGATTTGGAGCTTGAAGCTCTAAGGAGTGGTTTAAGGGTGATTTTTGAGCTTACCTTGGCTAAGGCAAGTATTTTCCAACATTAATATGATGTTTTTCCTCATTTGATTCTATTTCTTGATTTCTTCCTTTTGATGTTAATCTTCTTTAGCTATGGTTTGCTTTGATTTAATGCACCATCTTAATGGTTATCTTAAGTTATGTTAATGCTCTACTATGCATTGGAAGCTTACTCTATTTTGGGTTTCTTGCAAAGTTTGATTCATGTGTACAAATAAGTATTCTAAGGGATGGAAAAGAAGTTTGATTTCATTTAAAAGTGTGGTAATTATGTTAATTAGATGGTTTAATGGTTTGTAGAGGATGATAAGAGGCCCAATATGTTGTAGGAGTGTGTATGGAAGAAGGGAATGGAAGGGAATTGAAATGAGCAAGAAAGAAGGAGAAAAACAAGAAAAAATGGAAGTTCTGCACTCTCGGGCTGGACTGGGCAGGCCCAGTCCGCTCGAGCGACCCAGTGGGTCGCTCGAGCGGACCAGGTTCTGTCTGGGTCAGCTCGAGCGACCCATTGGGTCGCTCGAGCGACCCAGCTACTGTCTGGGTCCGCTCGAGCGGGCCTGGGTCCGCTCGAGCGAGCCCAGCTCAGTCTGGGCTCGGGTTTTGGGCCTGACTAAAGGATTTTCTTTTTGGATTGTTGATGGCCCAATTGAAGACCTGATGAGCCCAATTTCTAGGGGTCTGTTGGGCCTGTTTTAAGGTCAATTAGTGGGCTGTTCTTGGGTCTTATTGTTGGGCTGTGGATGACATGAAATGTGGGCTATGTTAGGGACTGTTTGGGCTTGTTTTCAACGGACTGTTGGGCTTGAATGAGGCCAGCTGTGGGCCTGATTAAAAAGGGATTTAAACCTACTTCTAAGGAAGACTTATTCTATATAATTTCAAGCCCACTTCGGGTCTATGTCCAAGCTCAATTCAGCATTAAACTTTCCCTTATAAGTGAAGCCCATTCACCCTTTGCAAGCCCATAACTCATGGTGAGAAGTGTCTTAAACTATGACCAATACCACTTAGGAAAACCCGTGAGTCTAAGTGTACATTTAATCCCTCGTGATTGTCAACGATCTTCAGTGGCACCAAATAACTTTCTTTAATGACAATAAGGGGATTAAATGAATATCGAGACTACCCGCTTAGTCGACCGACCAGCATACATTCTTTTGTATAAACGACTTTTGTTTTGGTTCTTTCTCAATTCTTTTATTGTTTTGAAGTGGGTCACCCCATGTTTTGGTAATGAAGAAACTACTCATCTATTTTGCTCGGATCCGCCAATATGCATTGTTTGGAGTAGTTTACTTATCGATTTGGAAATGTATCTTATAAATGGAATTGTATTTCTTCGAGGTTTCGGATTTTCACTAATATGGCACCACTAGGCTTAGGTCACCTTGTCGGACTGATCATCCGGCTTGGGGTCTTTATTTTGTTTGCCAGCTGCAGTTTGGATTCCGTTTGTACCGACCATGGCAACGGTAATTACCCGTTCCCACGTTTAGTGGCTACGGTTCTGTCTGATAACGACTATGTCGTTCCGTCCCACGTTTAGTGGCTTCGGTTTGTTTGCTCTGGTTACTTCGGTAACAGGAGAATATAGCTTTATGTGGGTCGCCATTGTTTTTATGCATTGATATTCATCTCATGGCATTTATTTATGTTACTCATCATGATATTAGATTTGCAAACCATCGAGATGTTTATTCTATCTTTACTTCGACATTGATATTAACCGTGATTTCATCGTAGCTCTTTCTTATCATGCTTTGTTTTACTTTCATCCTATTATTGTTGTAATTGCTTGCCAGACCGTCGTGTCTGACTCTCTTTTGTTTGGTGTCAGATGTCGAGCCCCTCGCGGTTGAGGCGCACTTCGAGGCGGAACCCATAGTTCCAGCGGAGGGCGAGTGGCAGCCCGATGATGTCAATTAGACGTCGGGTTGTCTTGGAGCTGCGATCACATTTTGGGGATTTGATGATATTCATTTTGGGTTTTTGTTATGGCCATTGTTGGCTTATATTCTTTTGGGGGAAAAGTTTGTAATTAATGCTTAACTTTACTTTTGTATCAACTCTAACTAACTTTGGCCCACAGTAAATGTTTCTCTTTTGATGCTAGTCTCGTGCGTTCTCAATTTATATCCGTTTACGAGACTTTTATGTTTGCTACAAAGCTTCCGCGTAACTCATTTGTATGAAAGTGATCCTCATATATCACTATTGGATCGGATTCCGTGAATCCTTACCGCGGAAACCTGTGGGAAACTAGCGTGTGCGGGCGGAATTTTCCGGCCCGCCTCGCCGCGTCCCCGGATTAGGGCCTCGTTTAGCGGGACCTCGGTCCGGGGGCGTGACAGGCTTGGTATCAGAGCGAGAAATATTTGAGGCAATTAAAATTGGATTAGAAACATAAGGACGTGGCAAGGATTCGTTAGCATTACCGTTAGTTAGCATCGATTTGGGATTGGGAACGCTTTATTATTATATCTTGTTGTACTAACAAGTTGTTTTGCAGCAATATGCCTCCGCGTCGACCTCCGGCAGGTGCGAACGCATCAGGTAGCAATCATGACAGCGAGATCGAAAACCCGGTAACGGGTCAATTCCAACAACTCATGCAAATGTTAGTGGAACAACAGCAGCGAGCCAATGATAATCAAGCTCGATTTCAAGAACAAATGGCCAAGAAGGATGAGGAATTGACTCAAGTGCAAAGGCAACTGCTTGAAGTGTTGGGTAGAAGGCCAGAACCAGTAGCTAATGTGGAACCAGTGCAGCATAGGGACAGAGACCCTAATATCCTGTTTGAGAAGTTTAGAAAAAGGGGTCCTAAAGAGTTTACGGGTCAGGAGGAACCTTTGGCAGCGGATGACTGGTTGGCTCATACCGAGAATATCTTCGATATTTTTGTATGTACAGGCAGGCAGCGGGTTCACTTGGCAGCGTCTATGTTTACTGGGTTGGCAGACATTTGGTGGAAGACTGTCAAGGAAGGCTATCAGAATATCGCAGATGGGATTGCTTGGGCCACTTTCAAGCAGCAGTTTAGCGAGAAATACGTCCCAGCACATATTAAGAAGCAGAAGGCAGCAGAGTTCCAGTTGCTTAAGCAAGAAGATATGACTGTCCTTGAGTATCTTACGAAGTTTGAGAAGTTATCTCGCTATGCTCCAGAGTTGGTGGACACCGAGGAGAAAAAGATCACTAAGTTTATGGATGGGCTCAACCCCATTATTTTGAGAGATGCATTGGGTGTGGTACCGCCAACCACCTTTCAAGAGGCTATCAAAAGGGCCTACAGGTTTGAGGATATAAATAATCAGATTATCAAGGACAACCAAAGGAAGAGGCAGCAGTTTCAGAGTGGACAGAAGTCTTACCAAGGAAAGAAACAAAAGAAACCTCAGAATGCTCCAACTCAGGGCGGGTGTGAGCATTGTGGCAAGAATCACCCTTCTCAGCAGTGTTATCGCCTTTCAGGGGCGTGTTTCAAGTGTGGTAGCTCAGACCATCAATTGAAGGATTGCCCGAACAATAGGAACCAGGGCAACAGGGCACCGCAACAGCCACCTAGGCAAGCCCCTCAGCAGAATCAACAAGTAGTTCAGAATCCACCAAGGCAGCAGCAGAACCAGCAGCCCCGTCAACAGCCTCAGAACCAGAATGCCCGTCCACAGCAGCAGAATAGGAATATGCAGCTTGCGAGACCAAATCAGAATCAGAATAGACCGCGTCAGCAAGGCCGTCTCAATCATATCAATCAAGTGGATGCAGAAGCGGCAGGTGATGTTGTGGAAGGTAAACTTCTAATTTGTGATGTAGAAGCTAAAGTGTTGTTTGACCCGGGATCTACCCATTCTTTCTTATCCCTTGTGTTTGCTAAGAAGATTAGTGTTCCTGTTAGGGAGTTAGAGTTTGTCTTGACTGTTACTACTCCGGTAGGGAAGCAAGTGGTGTGTAGTACTTTTTATCCCGGTTGTTCAGTGAAGATAGGAGAAGTCATTTTCCCTGCAGATCTTATCACCCTAGTTATGCATGACTTCGATGTCATTCTAGGCATGGATTGGCTAGCGGGTCATCATGCCTCCATGGATTGCTATAGTAAGACCATCATGTTTAGGTTGGATGGGTCGTCCTCCGGAGTGAAGTTTCAGGGAGAGAAAAGGATTTCTCCAGTTAGGTTTATTTCAGCTCTTTCTACAGCTAAGTTGTTAAGGTCAGGTTGTGAGGGATTTATTGCTTTCGTTTCCAAGGACGAACAGTCCCTAGGGGTGGAGAATATCCCGATAGTGTGTGAGTTTCCCGATGTTTTTCCAGAAGAGATTCCAGGGTTACCACCTGTCAGAGAAGTTGAGTTTACAATAGAGTTGGTGCCAGGAACTGCTCCGATCTCCATTGCTCCTTATAGGATGGCTCCAGCGGAGTTAGGTGAATTGAAGTTGCAATTGCAAGAGTTGCTAGATAAAGGCTTTGTTAGGCCAAGTGTTTCCCCATGGGGAGCTCCAGTGCTTTTTGTCAAGAAGAAAGATGGAAGTTTGAGGATGTGTATAGACTATAGGAAGTTGAACCAAGTGACCATCAAGAATAAGTACCCTTTGCCTAGGATAGACGAGTTGTTTGATCAGTTGCAAGGTGCAAGGTTTTTCTCAAAGATAGATTTGAGGTCCGGATACCATCAGTTGAGGGTTAGAGAATCAGACATCCCGAAGACAGCTTTCCGAACGAGATATGGGCACTACGAGTTTTTGGTGATGCCCTTTGGACTGACTAATGCACCAGCGGTATTCATGGCTCTCATGAACAAGATTTTTGCACCCCACCTAGATCAGTTCACCGTTGTTTTCATTGATGATATTTTAGTGTATTCCAAGTCAAGAGAAGACCATGAGCAACATTTGAGGACTTCTTTGCAGTTGTTGAGAGATAACCAGTTGTTTGCGAAGCTTGGGAAATGTGAGTTTTGGCTAGAGCAAGTCTCTTTTCTGGGTCACATTATTTCTGAAGAAGGGCTAGCAGTTGACCCATCAAAGATTGAGGCAGTTATCAATTGGGAGAGACCGAAAAATGTGACAGAGATTAGGAGTTTTCTGGGTTTGGCAGGCTATTATAGAAGATTTGTTCAAGGCTTTTCGTCTATCGCAACACCATTGACTAAGTTAACCCGGAAGAATGTGCCGTTTGTATGGTCAGAGAAGTGCGAGGCTAGTTTTGAGGAGTTGAAGAAGAGGTTAACCTCGGCGCCTGTTCTCACTTTACCTTCGGGGAGTGGTGGTTTCGTCATCTATACAGATGCTTCAGGAGTTGGACTCGGTTGTGTGTTGATGCAAAATGGAAACGTGATTGCTTATGGCTCGAGGCAATTAAAGGAACATGAAAAGAAGTACGCAACGCATGATTTGGAGTTAGCAGCCATAGTTTTCGCGTTGAAGATGTGGAGACACTACTTGTACGGGGAAAAATTTGAAGTTCATTCGGATCACCGTAGTCTCCAGTACTTATTCTCTCAGAAGGAATTAAATATGAGGCAGAGAAGGTGGATGGAGTATATCAAGGACTATGACTTTCCGATTATCTATCATCCGGGGAAAGTGAACGTAGTGGCGGATGCGCTGAGTAGGAAGTCAGTTTGTTTGGCCAGTTTGCATGGATTTCACAATTTTCAGCAATTTGAGGATTTGGGAGTAGAGTTCGAACCCTTGAGAGAAGGAGTTGTGTTGGCGAATATGACAGTGTCCGAGCCAGTCTTCATTCAGAAAATTAAGGACAATCAGATGCAAGATCCAGACTTGGTTAAAATTGTGGAGCATATCTCAGAAAGGCCAGATTTTCAGATGTTGGATGGAGTTTTGTACTTCCGTGGCAGACTTTGCGTTCCTAAAGTGGACAACTTGAAAGATGACATTATGGTAGAGGCTCACAATACGAGGTATTCAGTGCACCCAGGGAGTACGAAGATGTATCAAAATTTGAAGAGTCGTTTTTGGTGGAACAATATGAAGAGAGAGATAGCAGCCTTTGTGTCTAGATGCATGACTTGTCAATTAGTGAAGGCAGAACATCAGAAACCACCTGGTCTTTTGCAACCGTTAGAGATCCCAGAGTGGAAATGGGAACACCTGACAATGGATTTTGTATCAGGCTTACCGAATACAAGCAAGGGGAACAATGCCATTTGGATCATAGTGGATCGGTTAACGAAGTCAGCGCACTTTATTCCGTTGAAGACCGGTAAGAAGATGCACATGTTGGCGTTAGCGCAGGCTTTTGTGAAAGAGATTGTTAGTCGTCATGGTCAGCCGGTTTCCATCACTTCAGATCGGGATAGTAGATTTGTTTCAAGGTTTTGGAAGACTTTGCATGAATCGATGGGGACGAAGCTTCAATTCAGTACAGCGTACCACCCGCAGACGGATGGTCAGTCAGAGAGGACTATTCAGACCCTCGAGGACATGCTTAGGGCTTGTGTCCTTGATTTCAAGAATCAGTGGGATGAGAATCTACCGCTTTGCGAATTTGCTTACAACAATAGTTACCATTCCAGCATAGGAATGGCCCCTTTCGAAGCGCTTTATGGCAGGAAGTGTAGAACCCCCGTATGTTGGGAAGAAGTCGGAGAACGCAGTTTTCATGGTCCATCTTTAGTTGAGGAAACAAGTGATAAAGTCAGAATTATCCACGAAAGATTGAAGATTGCGAGGAGCCGACAGAAGAGCTATGCCGATGTTCGAAGAAAGGATCTCCAATTCCAGGTTGGAGACAGGGTATTCTTGAAGGTATCTCCGGTCAGAGGGACATTGAGATTTGGGCAGAAAGGCAAATTGTCTAAGAGATTTATTGGTCCGTATGAGATCTTGAGTCGAATCGGGGAAGTGGCGTACAGATTAGCTTTGCCTTCAGAACTGTCGGGTGTGCACAACGTGTTTCACGTGTCAATGTTAAGGAAGTATGTTTCAGACCCTTCGCACGTGCTACAACATGAGCCGTTAGATGTCAGGGAGGATGCCACATACATTGAAAAACCGGCAGAGATTATTGACACCAAAGAGCAAGAACTGAGGAATAGGACAATTCAGTGGGTAAAAAATCCGTTGGGAGAACCATGGACCAGAAGAAGCTACTTGGGAGCTTCGTGAGCAAGTTCAAAAGAAGTACCCTCAGCTATGCCCAGAGGTTAGTGATCATTTGGAGGACCAAATGTAATTCTTAGGGGTGGAGGATGTCAGACCTCGACCCAGGTTTGAATATTTAATTATGTTTTAACCGTGATTAGTGGATAAGTGGGATTAGGGGACGATTAGCTTATTTTGTTAAGCTAGATTAGGTTGTTTGTTTAGCTTTGAGAACCTTTGATTAGTCTTTGATTTAAGTGTGACACGGGCCGGGCGCCCGTGGATTTTGTGTGAAACTGTTGAGTTTGTTCTTGATGCTTGTAAAATCCTCATTTATGTGTATTTTGACTTATTTCATCTAGATCGTCAACTTTCATGTTTTGGCCAACTTGATTTTTGTGATCAGAAATCGCGTTTTTCGAGAAAAAGGGCAAAACAGACATTTCACACAAAACCTGTACCCAGATTTTGAAAATTCCGGAATTTGCCGAAAATATACTTTTTGGAAAGTAGAAATTTCGCCGATCATTTTTGTCTTCTTCGTCGTTTTCGTTCGGGGCCCGCAAGTACCGTTTCTAGGCTGTGAAGATCGGGGCCCACATTGGCTTGCCTCTTAAGAAGGGACTCTTCCTTCTCCCTTCTTCATTCGATTCCAGCAATTTTCTTGGCTAGGGTTTTTCTTCTTCTCCCTTCTCACTCTCTCTCATCTGGAACTCTCACTTGGTGAGGTTTGCTTAGAGGATTGATCTCCTCAATCTCTTCCTCCCTCTTCAAGCTTCCTAGGGATACCATTCTTGAGGAGTTCGAGCTAGGAGAAGCCCTCCATTCAAGCTTTTCTTCTTTGTTAGGGTTCCTCAAGGTGAGCAATAGTTTTCCAAACCCAAGATCTTTGCTTTCCTCTCCATTTGGAGTGTTTTAATCCCTTTTGCTAAAGTTTTCTTTGAGGTTTTACAAATGTTGATGTTTTAGGGTTTCTTGGGAAATTTTTGGGGCTTTTGTAGATTTGGAGCTTGAAGCTCTAAGGAGTGGTTTAAGGGTGATTTTTGAGCTTACCTTGGCTAAGGCAAGTATTTTCCAACATTAATATGATGTTTTTCCTCATTTGATTCTATTTCTTGATTTCTTCCTTTTGATGTTAATCTTCTTTAGCTATGGTTTGCTTTGATTTAATGCACCATCTTAATGGTTATCTTAAGTTATGTTAATGCTCTACTATGCATTGGAAGCTTACTCTATTTTGGGTTTCTTGCAAAGTTTGTTTCATGTGTACAAATGAGTATTCTAAGGGATGGAAAAGAAGTTTGATTTCATTTAAAAGTGTGGTAATTATGTTAATTAGATGGTTTAATGGTTTGTAGAGGATGATAAGAGGCCCAATATGTTGTAGGAGTGTGTATGGAAGAAGGGAATGGAAGGGAATTGAAATGAGCAAGAAAGAAGGAGAAAAACAAGAAAAAATGGAAGTTCTGCACTCTCGGGCTGGACTGGGCAGGCCCAGTCCGCTCGAGCGACCCAGTGGGTCGCTCGAGCGGACCAGGTTCTGTCTGGGTCCGCTCGAGCGGGCCTGGGTCCGCTCGAGCGAGCCCAGCTCAGTCTGGGCTCGGGTTTTGGGCCTGACTAAAGGATTTTTTTTTTTGATGGCCCAATTGAAGACCTGATGAGCCCAATTTCTAGGGGTCTGTTGGGCCTGTTTTAAGGTCAATTAGTGGGCTGTTCTTGGGTCTTATTGTTGGGCTGTGGATGACATGAAATGTGGGCTATGTTAGGGACTGTTTGGGCTTGTTTTCAACGGACTGTTGGGCTTGAATGAGGCCAGCTGTGGGCCTGATTAAAAAGGGATTTAAACCTACTTCTAAGGAAGACTTATTCTATATAATTTCAAGCCCACTTCGGGTCTATGTCCAAGCTCAATTCAGCATTAAACTTTCCCTTATAAGTGAAGCCCATTCACCCTTTGCAAGCCCATAACTCATGGTGAGAAGTGTCTTAAACTATGACCAATACCACTTAGGAAAACCCGTGAGTCTAAGTGTACATTTAATCCCTCGTGATTGTCAACGATCTTCAGTGGCACCAAATAACTTTCTTTAATGACAATAAGGGGATTAAATGAATATCGAGACTACCCGCTTAGTCGACCGACCAGCATACATTCTTTTGTATAAACGACTTTTGTTTTGGTTCTTTCTCAATTCTTTTATTGTTTTGAAGTGGGTCACCCCATGTTTTGGTAATGAAGAAACTACTCATCTATTTTGCTCGGATCCGCCAATATGCATTGTTTGGAGTAGTTTACTTATCGATTTGGAAATGTATCTTATAAATGGAATTGTATTTCTTCGAGGTTTCGGATTTTCACTAATATGGCACCACTAGGCTTAGGTCACCTTGTCGGACTGATCATCCGGCTTGGGGTCTTTATTTTGTTTGCCAGCTGCAGTTTGGATTCCGTTTGTACCGACCATGGCAACGGTAATTACCCGTTCCCACGTTTAGTGGCTACGGTTCTGTCTGATAACGACTATGTCGTTCCGTCCCACGTTTAGTGGCTTCGGTTTGTTTGCTCCGGTTACTTCGGTAACAGGAGAATATAGCTTTATGTGGGTCGCCATTGTTTTTATGCATTGATATTCATCTCATGGCATTTATTTATGTTACTCATCATGATATTAGATTTGCAAACCATCGAGATGTTTATTCTATCTTTACTTCGACATTGATATTAACCGTGATTTCATCGTAGCTCTTTCTTATCATGCTTTGTTTTACTTTCATCCTATTATTGTTGTAATTGCTTGCCAGACCGTCGTGTCTGACTCTCTTTTGTTTGGTGTCAGATGTCGAGCCCCTCGCGGTTGAGGCGCACTTCGAGGCGGAACCCATAGTTCCAGCGGAGGGCGAGTGGCAGCCCGATGATGTCAATTAGACGTCGGGTTGTCTTGGAGCTGCGATCACATTTTGGGGATTTGATGATATTCATTTTGGGTTTTTGTTATGGCCATTGTTGGCTTATATTCTTTTGGGGGAAAAGTTTGTAATTAATGCTTAACTTTACTTTTGTATCAACTCTAACTAACTTTGGCCCACAGTAAATGTTTCTCTTTTGATGCTAGTCTCGTGCGTTCTCAATTTATATCCGTTTACGAGACTTTTATGTTTGCTACAAAGCTTCCGCGTAACTCATTTGTATGAAAGTGATCCTCATATATCACTATTGGATCGGATTCCGTGAATCCTTACCGCGGAAACCTGTGGGAAACTAGCGTGTGCGGGCGGAATTTTTCCGGCCCGCCTCGCCGCGTCCCCGGATTAGGGCCTCGTTTAGCGGGACCTCGGTCCGGGGGCGTGACAGGAACAAACTGCTCCTTCCAAGAAGCAGAAACTCGCCTCTCAACGTGTCACTACCGTGACACCAAAGGCGAGCACCAGAAGGCCCGAAGCCCGTGGCAGCCCCACGAAGCCTCGACCAACAAACGACCAGGTCTATCCCAATACTTGGTCCCCAAGACCTTCACCAAAACAGAGAAAGTCCCAAACATCTACCAAGCCAGCATTCCTGGCCCCACTCAAAGAGAACCAGTTCTACCCTCTTGCTTACATGAAAGAGGAGAGACCCATCTCCAACCTGACTCCCAAGTCAAACCAGTATGAGCCAGCTTGTTCCTACAAGCCCAAAATCAGATAATGCATCACAAGGCCTCCGCAAGCACCTGCTAAGGCCTACAAACCTGCAGTTCGACCCTTCATCTCTACAGGGGCCGAACTCCAAAAATTCAATGCTTCGCTGCAACAGGCGAAGGACAGGGTTCGCATCCTGTCCTTGCTCAGCTGCAAAGAAGACAAGCTCTGCTGCTGCGCCCGAGGAAGCACATCCTTCATCGTCAAAGCCCAGCCAGAGCTGACCGAAGCTCAAATTGCTCGTCGTATACGCCGCAGCGCGTTGTATCGGCAAAAGAGACTAGAGAAGCAAAGGACCCAGCCTCATACACTTCAAGTCTCTCCCAAATGGGTCGAAAAAGAAAGACCCAACCAAGTTGCTGCTGTCCATATGGTTGGAAAAACCAGAAAGCGCCAAAAGTCAGCATCCAAAATCCATGTCCGACGTCCGATGACCCGCGGCGTCTCCAGGACAAGAAGACATTCAGAAGATCCCCTGCTCCTTCAAGCAAAGGACGGCAGAGTGATCCTCTCCTCAAGCTCTTCTTCAAAAAGAATGAGCCCCAACTCAGTCACCAGGATAGTTTCTTCATTCGAATCACGAAGGATGAACGTCTTGGCTACAAATTCTGAGCCACCACCCCGCAATCCACCTCAAGATGATGCGATCACCCGCATCCAGCAGTTGGAACAAGGCCAACATAGGATTGAAACTCTGATGGAAAACCTTCTCCTCGCCTTCCAAAATCAGCCGAACAATGAACCTCCTCCGAATCATCAAGACGATGAGGTAAATGGAGAAGAAAATGAGTCACGCGCCCTTACCAAAAAGGACGTAGACAGTATCCTCGCCAAAGCAAAAGAAGAAGATATACTCAAGGAGCATGGGATCAAGCCACCATATCCCTTATGGATGGACTCGGTCCCGTTCCCCACCAAATTCAAGCATCCTACTCTCCAAACATATACGGGGAAAGGATCAGCCAGAAAAGCACGTCATCCACTTCAAGATCCTGGTGGGAGCTATCGCGGATCAAGATGCACTCAAGATCTACCTCTTTACAGTACCCTAAAAGGTACGGCCTTCGATTGGTACTCCACTCTGCTGGAGGACTTGATCCAAAACTGGGCCATGCTAGAGACACGCTTGCTGACTCACTTCAAAGGTGAGGATCATCCCGCCACTATGGCTCAGCTGTGCAGCCTAAAACAGGGGGAGAATGAGTCAACATATGACTTCATTCATAAGTAGAAAGCAATGGCGTACAAATGCTCTGATGTATTGCCACAAGCGTCGCTAGTCGACATCTACCGAAACAACATGAGAGCCAGAATCCGCTCCATGATCATCGACAACAAATCAAAAAACCTCGGAGAACTCCTAGAAACTTCCATGGAAGCTGAAACGGTGATTAAAGACCTCAACAGTCAGAAATCATCAAGGAAAGAGCCAACCGCCATTGCAACCTCTAAACCAAAGAAGAAAGAGGTCCTCAATGTGCAGACCAAGTCAGCTCCTTAGCCACCAAAGAAAGCTGAAAACAAAGCTGCTGGTAAGAGACCTGAACTCTCAGATGCCTTCAAAGAACGAGTAGAGAAGAAATACCCATTTGATGAAGATGTTGATGAAATCTTCGGGGCTCTTGTGGCGAATGGCAAGCTCACCTTGCCTGAACCAAAAAGACCGGGTGATGTTGGCAAAACCAACGATCCTCGATACTGTCCGTACCACCAGATGATCTCGCATCCTCTCAATCAATGCTTCGTTGTGAGGGAGAAAATAAACGAGATGTGGAAAAACGGAGTCATCACCTTTGACAAAAACTATGGGTCTGCCTCCGTCAACATGGTGACATGTGGACAAACATCAAAATCACCGAAGAAGAAGATCACTACTTCCTTCAAGGTGATAGACTCAATCCAAGCATCCGAGGAACTGGTTCCTTACCCAACACCAGACGGACAACCCATATGGGTACATCCCGATCTCCTGGAAGATGAAAATTGGGAGGTCGTGAAAACAAAGCCTACAGCTCATCAGTGAAGGCAGGCTAGGAAACATCTCCTCAAGATCAAACGACAAGAGAAGACCCAGCCAAAACGAGAAGTCAAAGAAAAGGCAGAGGCTTCCTCTACCGCTTCACTGGAGGCAACAAAAAAATCCCTTCCAGAGACTTCAAAGGGGGTAAGAAAATTCACTCTCAGTGATTTCATGCCACCTCAATTCAAACAAGCCACGTAGGAGGCATCATACTCTTGCAATTCGGTAGTTGGATTCTCCTTTGATGGATACGAGTCCAGCGACACCGATGATGGATTCGAATCCAACTACACAGACGAGTGGGAGGAGTCCCTTGAAACAGGAGAATACCTCTCCGATGAAGAATGGGTTCTTGAGACTCATCTTATGCCAGTAATCTGGTATAACCCTTTACAGCCACAAGGATCCTGGTCTGATGATGAAGAAGACCAAGATGCTGTATAAGAAAATGCTGCTGACCCAGCACCTCTCATTGCTCCAGTGGAAATCAACCATGTTGAGCCATAAAGAGTTGATGAAGAAGAAGATTTGGCTCCCATGCCTGATCTTGAAGAATATGCAAGGATCTTGCAGCGTCTCGCTCTAGAACAAGAGCAAGACCGCGTCAACGAGCCTCCTCGCAATCCAGAGCCCGAAGTCCCTGAAGACCATCAGGTACATCCTCCCTTAACTCCTGAAAATGGAGAAAATTGCTGGCTAGACGATCCTCTTACATCCGAGGATGAGTCTGACTCCGATCAGGCAACGTCTCCCGTCAGAGCTTCCTGTAATGTAATAATTCGGGATTATAGCTCTTCCGAAGCATCGTCTGATGAGAGCACTTACACTTCGGCGACGCCTAGCAATGTATCTTCTGGAGCCACCTCGTCTCACGTGACTTTGACTGAGATGACACCCTCTCAGGTTTCTTCTTCTGAGACTGTGACTTTAAAGTTCACACCCTTCCTGACTGAAGAATTCCCAGCTATTGATGCTTGGGACGATGAATTAGTCAACGAAGAAGAAAGGTTGCTGGATGCTGTTCAGGACTTGTTCCCGGAAAATGCTCCGTGCAACACAATCACTGAGGATGGCAACTCTGCTGCTGATACATCCTCAGCAAATGAAAAACGACAGCCTCTTGATCCTGAAGACAATCTTTCAAATGAAGACCCTTCTCAAGAAGCTCTCGAAGTTGGTAGAGGTACCCGCTCTGGCCGGGACTACCACAAAAATTACAACCAATCTTCCTTTACATATGTAAATCCTTCGGGAAAAGATGTTGTAAGTGCCCCTAGTGCCAACAATGATGAACATGCAGGCCTAAGGAGGCTTTCAAATATGACTTGATTGAACACTTCAAGCACATACCTGCACGTCTACACATCCTAGATTTGTTGTGAATGTCTCCGCACACTCGTGATAATCTCATTTCAGAATTACAGAAGCTGAATGAGGATGTCGACAAACATGCCCCGCAAGTCCTCCGAATTGAAATGGATTACCGGGTCAAAAACTCAGAAGCCTCCTCAAAGGGAAAAAAGAAGAAAATTGAGGGATCATGCATTGAATGCCTCTCGGTTAAAAAAGCAGCCAGTGCAACCACCGCCTTCACAAAGGACGACCTTCTACTTGGCGAAACAAGGCATATTGTTGGAATTTGAGATGCCTTGAGAAGTCTAATGAAGCATTGAAGTGTTTAGTATCTCAAGTATTATCTTGTGTTGGAATTATTGTCAACACAATGTCACAAGTGTGGTGTTGATAGTGTGGTATTGATAGAGCTTCAAAGAGAAAACAGAGCTGAAACAGTACAGGAATTCAGAATTCCTGAAATAGTGTGGTCGGTCGACCGAGGACCCCACGCGGTCGACCGGGAAAGAGAACTCTGCAGAAGACAGTTTCAGTTAGCTCCCAGTTATTTTGCTGCCACAGTGTGTCGCCGGTCGACCGGGGACCCCATGCGGTCGACCGAGCACGGGAAACCAGAATTGCGCAAAAATAGAAGTTTTGCATGAAAATTCAGGAAACTTATGTATTTCGTTTGGGACTCTTTCTAAACGAATTCTAGCCTAACTTGAACACTCTTAAGGGTTACCATAACCTATATAAAGGCTTGCTAAGTTCGTTTTCAAGTGTACAGAAGAGAAGAGAGAACAAAACAGAGGAGTTTTGGTGAAAATAGTGATTGGAGAAGAAGGCGCTGCTGTGTGTTGCTGTGTTGCAAGTTTCTACAGCAAGTGTGGACGAAAATATGCTCATGAAGATGGTGATTCGTCCATAGATAAGTGTCTCTCTTTTTATGCTTTAAATTTCAATTTGTAAGGGATTGAGAGAGAGAGATTGTAGAGGGGAAGGGCTGTAGAAAAGTTCTCTACTTTAATTCTGTAGAACATCAAGTTGGTGCTTGATGTTAGGGGTTTGGTGATCCTATCTGTTGGTGCAGATAAATTGTAAAGGGGGTAGGTGCTTCCTAGATAGTTGGTGCTATCTGAAACTTAAGGGTTGGTGCTCTTTGTCGTTGGTGCGACTAAATAGATTCAGACCTGTTCCGAATCGGTGTTCGGACAGTCTTTGAACCGTGGACGTAGCCTTTTGGTGAACCACGTTAAATCTGGTGTCCTTGTGTGATTTGATTTGCTTTTGTTGTTAAATTGAACCTGTTTTTAAAGGGATCACTGATTCACCCCCCCCCCTCTCAGTGATCGCGATATCTAACATAACCGACCCCTGTACTTCACAGGGTACATCAAGGAAATGCCTATGCACAGAGTTCAGATCGACCCAGGTTCTGCACTCAACCTTGTTGGATATCGCGATCACTGAGGGGGGGGGGGTGAATCAGTGATTTCTAAAAACAGGTCCAATTCAACAACTAAACAAGTCAAACCACACAATGACACCAGATTTAACGTGGTTCACCAAAAGGCTACGTCCACGGATCAAAACCGTCCGAACACCGATCCGGTACAGGTCTGAATATATTTAGTCGCACCAACGACAAAGAGCACCAACCCTTGTGTTTTAGATAGCACCCACTATCTAGGAAGCACCGACTCCCCTTACAATTTATCTGCACCCACAGATAGGATCACCAAACCCCAAACACCAAGCACCAACTTGATGTAAAAACAGAATATAAGATAAACTCTGTCTACAGCCCTTCCCCTCTACAATTCTCTCTCTCTCAATCCCTTACAAATTGAAATTAAAGCATAAACAGAGAGACACTTAACTCATGGACGAATCACCATCTTCAAGAGCACATCCTCGTCCTCACTTGCTGTAGAAAGATGCAGCACAACAGCACACAGCAACAGCACTCTATTCTCTCCAAAACTCTCTCTCTTATCTCTTCTCTTCTTTCTCTCTTCTGGTGTGTTTATGAACGACCCATACAAGCCTTTTTATAGGTTATGTTAACCCTTAATTGTGTTCAAAACGGGCTACAATTCGTTTAGAAAGAGTCCCAAACAAATTAGATAAGAGTGCTGAATTTTTGTGAAAGACTTCTGTTTCTGCGCAACTCTGGTTCCCGTGCTCGGTCGACATCCTTGCTTGCTCGGTCGACCGAAGACACTGTCTGGAATCAATCAATTATCGCGCTCGGTCGACATCCTGGGGTCCCGGTCGACCGAAGACACACTGTGTCACGAAAATAACTGAGAGGTGCCTGAATCTGTTTCTGCAGGTTTCTCTTTGCTCGGTCGACCGCATGGGGTGCCCGGTCGACCGACCACTCTGTTTCAGGAAATCTGAATTCCTGACAGTTTCAATTCTGATTCTTCTTTTCAGCTCTATCAACACCAGCCTTTTAACATCACATTTGTGACAATGTGTTGACAAGAATTCCAACTCAAAACAATACTTTGAGATATTAATTCCTTCAATTCTTCAAAGACTACTCAAGTCATCTCAAATTCCAACAATCTCCCCCTTTGGAATTGTTGGCAACACTATTGGAACTTCAACACTTTCAACTTGGAACCAATTCTGAAATTCTGAAATTCTGAAATAACAACCATGCACTGTCAACTATCTCCCCCTAGCTTTCATAGCATAACATCTCTCCTTGCTATCATAGCATAACATCTCTCCCCCTTTGACAACAAGTCCAAAGGGACCAAACCGAGGAGCGAATAGGATATTCAATGAATGCATTGCTCCCCCTTTCAAGCACAACTCCTACGGTTTAGGAGAGTGAGTAACTCCTAACTTTTTCCGGAGATACTCGAAGACTTCCTTTGGCAGAAGTTTCGTGAAAATATCAGCCACTTGCTCAGTTGTTGGAACATATTCCAACTTGACCTCTCCATCAGCAACTTTATCTTTAAGAAAATGATAACGAATTGCTACATGCTTTGTTCGAGAGTGCTGAACAGGATTCTTAGATATATGAATTGCACTCGTGTTGTCACATAGGATCGGCGTAGGATCCGTTGTAGGAACTCCTAGATCAGAGAGCATTTGCCGCATCCATAACACTTGCGTACAACAAGTTGCCGCTGCAATATATTCCGCTTCCGCTGTCGAAAGGGATACTGAGTCTTGCTTCTTACTATGCCAAGCGACTAATCTTTCTCCAAGATAAAATGCGCCGCCGCTAGTACTCTTGCGATCATCTACGCATCCAGCCCAATCGGCATCAGAATATGCAACAAGAGTGAAGGATTTGCCTTTGGGATACCAGATACCAAGCTCCATAGTACCTTTCAGATATCGAAAGATTCTTTTCACTGCTGTAAGGTGCGTTTCAGTTGGTGCTGCTTGAAAACGTGCAACCATACATACTGCTTGTAGAAGATCTGGTCTTGTAGCAGTCAAGTAGAGCAAGCTTCCTATCATAGAGCGATAGGTGGTATGATCAACGGACGAGGCCTTATCATCTTTGCTAAGCTTCGTGTTCGTTGACATTGGTGTGCTCACTGGCTTGCTGTCTTCCATATTGAACCGTTTCAGCATTTCCTTAATGTACTTCATTTGTGATATGAAGATGCCATGTTTTAGCTGCTGAACTTGTAAACCAAGAAAGAACTTTAGTTCTCCAAGCATCGACATCTCAAATTCTTTCTTCATCTCTTCAGCAAAATTCCTGCACATCTCCTCATCATTGCCACCAAAGATTATGTCATCAACATAAACAATGACAACCAGCTGTTTGCTTAACTCAGTTTTGACATACAGATTGCTATCAACCATTCCTTTTCCAAAACCGATCTTGCGGAGATAGAGATCCAGCCTTGCATACCATGCCCTTGGCGCTTGTTTCAGTCCATAAAGAGCCTTTTTCAACTTGCACACTAGATCTGAATTTTTGCTGATGAGAAAACCATCAGGTTGCTCAATGTAGACCTCTTCTTCAAGTAAACCATTCAAGAAAGCTGACTTTACGTCCATCTGAAATACCTTGAAGGTTTTGTATGCTGCCAATGCAAGAAACATACGAATAGCTTCCAGACGAGCCACCGGTGCAAAGGTCTCTTCAAAATCTATGCCTTCAACTTGAGCATAGCCTTTACAAACCAACCTTGCTTTGTTTCTAATGACTTGACCATCTTCATTCAGCTTATTCCGAAAGACCCATTTAGTACCAATAACATTCTTATCAGTAGGTCTAGGAACAAGTTCCCATGTGGAGTTCTTCTCAATTTGCTCCAACTCCTCATGCATAGATTTCAACCAACTTTCATCGAGACTGGCTTCAGCCACAGTCTTGGGTTCAATGGTGGACACAAGTGAGTAATTGCTAACTACACTTTGTCTAGTTTGAACGCCTACCTTAGGATCTCCAATGATTTGATCCTTAGGGTGTTGCTCTACCCAAGTGCTGTGCTTCTTAGGTGTAGTATCTTCTGAGTCATCCTTTGATTTCTCAGAATCATTAGATTCAGCCATCTCATCATCAATCTCACTCGAGTCCTCATAAACTGGACTGTCATTATGAGTTGCATTCTTTGGTGCAATATTCTCATCTATTCTCACATCAGCACTTTCTATGATTTTTCTGGTTCTTTTGTTAAGACACCTATATGCCTTGCTAGTAGAGGAGTAACCCAGAAATATACCTTCGTCAACTCTTTCTTCAAATTTGCCCGGATTTTGTTCGAGCCGCTTGATGTAACACTTGCTGCCGAAGACTCTGAAGTGCTTGACTGTTGCTTTTCTTCCAAACCATAGCTCATAGGGAGTTTTGTCTTCATGTGGCCTGATCAAGCATCGATTTTGAATGTATACAGCCGTATGAATTGCCTCTTTCCAATACTTGTCAGCCATCTTGCTTTCACTTAGCATCGTACGAGCCATCTCTTGTACGGTGCGATTCTTCCGTTCCACAACTCCATTTTGCTGTGGAGTTCTAGGGGCTGAGTACTGTCTTTGAATGCCATGATGTTCACAATATTTAGTGAACTCTTCAGATGTGAACTCGCCTCCACGATCAGACCTTAAAATCTTGATACGTTTTTCCAATTGATTTTCAACCTGTGCTTTAAACACTTTAAAACGATCAAGTGCTTGATGCTTATGTTTAAGAAACAATACCCATGTCATACGAGTATAATCATCAATGCATAACATGAAATACTTATCTCCATTGGTGCTTTGAGTTTGCATCGGTCCACAGAGATCAGTGTGCACTAGCTCAAGAGGTTTCTTGGAATGATGCTCCTTTGACTTGAACATAACCCTCATTTGCTTTCCCTTTTGGCAAGAGTCGCAAATGGGATTGGAAGGCTTTTCAACTGTAGACATGCCTCTTACAGCCTTTGAATTGCAAATCTTTGACATGTTATCAAAGCTTAGATGCCCAAGGCGTTTGTGCCACAACCAACTTTCCTCTGTCCGACTCATCAAGCAGGTCTTTTCAGCTCCATCTGACAATGTATAGAGATTTCCAGCAGTTCTTGATCCAGTTGCCACTGTTTTGCCGTTGCTACTCTTCTTGATGGCAAACCCATTCTTTGTGAAGATAACTTCGTGACCCTTGTCACAGATCTGGCTCACACTAAGCAGGTTGTGTCTCAATCCAGACACATATAAGACTTCTTCTGATCTGATCTTGTTTGCCATAAGGTGAATAACACCTTTTCCGCAGATTTTGGCACCATCATTGTTGCCAAACTTCACTGAACCGCCTTCATAGTGCTGTAATTTGATGAATTTCTCTTTATCACCAGTCATATGGCTTGAACAACCACTATCAAGGACCCATGGTGTTGCCTTCTTTTGTGCATTGAAAGCCATTTGCACAATGAGAGATTCTTTGGGACTTTCTGCACTTTGCTTTGCTCTCCAAGCCTTGACTAACTTGGGTTTCTTTTCAACCTGAAATTTGTTAGCAATATGCAACCTACAATCCCTAGCCAAGTGTCCATAATTATAGCACTTATGGCACTCAATTTTGTGGCTATTTAAGATTGAAAAAGGGTTCCTAGTCACAAGTGAGCTGTATTTCACATAGAATTTGCAATTGTCTCTTTTATGTACAAACATATTACAATGAAAGCAATAACCATAGAATTTGTATCTTCTTTGTGGCTGGTTAGTCTTCATTACCTTTCTAACAGGAATGGACTCCTTTCTAGGTTGAGTGGGCTTCATAGAGTTAGAAGGTGCAGTGACTTGCTTCACAAACTCTTTCTTTTCAGGAGGTGCAATCTTAGAGGATTCACCTTTCTCAAATCCTAGACCAAATCTGAAGTGGGCAGGTCTTTGAACTTTCAGTAGTTCATCGAGTTTCATAGTCCCTTCAATCGCTTGGAGCGCTTTGAGTTTTTTGCTATTTTCCAAATTTTCAGCCTTTGCTCTAGCGATCTCAGTTTCAAGTTTCATAGCCTCTTCCTTTTTGATACTTATTTGGTTTTCAAGGACTTCTACCATTCTTTTATATTCTTCTACTTGAGTTTTCAAAGCAATAATAGAACTTTCAGATTCATGGAGAAGTTTCAGATTTTTCTTACTTGTTTTGCGTTCCATGCTAAGCTCCTCAAGTGCGGCTATGAGTTCCTCTTCAAGATTGACTTCAGCCTCCTCATCCTCTTCCGGATCTAGCTCTTCTTCTTCTTCAACAGTGACCATGAAGAGAGCTTCGGTTGATTCATCATCGTCTGAAGTTTCAGACGTGCTGTCATCTTGTTGACATAGAAAGTTTTTAGCTTTGCCTCTTTTTCTGAAATTTCTCTTTCCTTTACTCTTTTCAGCATAAGAGTCATTATCATTGTCTTCTTTTAGCGGACACTTCGCAGCAAAGTGACCAACACCTCCACAATTGAAGCATTTAAATGGTAGCTTCCCTTTGTACTTGCCATTGCTTCCTTTCTTCAACTTTCTAACAAATTGAGCCTCAAGCTCATCATCATCAGAATCAACATCATGACCAGCAGTCTCTTTTGCCTTTTTCTGAACTTTGAAGGCCGCTTCTTTATCAGATGAAGACGTCTTTCCTATGCGCATCTCATAGGCAGTTAGAGAACCATGTAATTCATTCATGGAAAATGCATTCAGATCTTTGGCTTCTTCGATGGCTGAGACTTTTGAATCAAACCGGGGAAGAAGAGATCTTAGAACCTTTTTGACGATGACCGGCTCTTTAATCTCCTCCCCTAGTCCACGAATGTCATTCGTGACTTCATTCACTCGTTGCATATACGAGTCAACATTCTCGCTTTCCTCCATGCGAAGAGACTCGAATTGAGAGCGATGAGTTTGCAATTTGGCTTCTTTAATCTTCTCATCACCTTCATGTATGCTTTGCAACTTGTCCCAAATTTCCTTGGCTGTTTTGCATGCAATTACTTTGACAAGCTCGCTGTCCACAAGGCCACTAAAGAGTGCATTCTGCGCCTTGGAGTCGTTGTCTGCCAACTTCTTCGATGCAGTATCATTGGGTACGGTGGCAGCATTGTAACCGGCTCTGACAGCCTCCCAAACATCATAGCCAAGAGATTTGATGAAGGCTTGCATCCTAATCTTCCAAAAGGAGTAATTAGAACCATCAAACAGAGGTGCTTTCATATTCCCTGTATTGACTGCCATGTGATTTGACAAGAGATCACCCTTAGCGTATTAAACTGATCAAGGGAGCCTCGCTCTGATACCAATTGTTGGATATCGCGATCACTGAGAGGGGGGGGGGGTGAATCAGTGATTTCTAAAAACAGGTCCAATTCAACAACAAAACAAGTCAAACCACACAATGACACCAGATTTAACGTGGTTCACCAAAAGGCTACGTCCACGGATCAAAACCGTCCGAACACCGATCCGGTACAGGTCTGAATATATTTAGTCGCACCAACGACAAAGAGCACCAACCCTTGTGTTTTAGATAGCACCCACTATCTAGGAAGCACCGACTCCCCTTACAATTTATCTGCACCCACAGATAGGATCACCAAACCCCAAACACCAAGCACCAACTTGATGTAAAAACAGAATATAAGATAAACTCTGTCTACAGCCCTTCCCCTCTACAATTCTCTCTCTCTCAATCCCTTACAAATTAAAATTAAAGCATAAACAGAGAGACACTTAACTCATGGACGAATCACCATCTTCAAGAGCACATCCTCGTCCTCACTTGCTGTAGAAAGATGCAGCACAACAGCACACAGCAACAGCACTCTATTCTCTCCAAAACTCTCTCTCTTATCTCTTCTCTTCTTTCTCTCTTCTGGTGTGTTTATGAACGACCCATACAAGCCTTTTTATAGGTTATGTTAACCCTTAATTGTGTTCAAAACGGGCTACAATTCGTTTAGAAAGAGTCCCAAACAAATTAGATAAGAGAGCTGAATTTTCGTGAAAGACTTCTGTTTCTGCACAACTCTGGTTCCCGTGCTCGGTCGACATCCTTGCTTGCTCGGTCGACCGAAGACACTGTCTGGAATCAATCAATTATCGCGCTCGGTCGACATCCTGGGGTCCCGGTCGACCGAAGACACACTGTGTCACGAAAATAACTGAGAGGTGCCAGAATCTGTTTCTGCAGGTTTCTCTTTGCTCGGTCGACCGCATGGGGTGCCCGGTCGACCGACCACTCTGTTTCAGGAAATCTGAATTCCTGACAGTTTCAATTCTGATTCTTCTTTTCAGCTCTATCAACACCAGCCTTTTAACATCACATTTGTGACAATGTGTTGACAAGAATTCCAACTCAAAACAATACTTTGGATATTAATTCCTTCAATTCTTCAAAGACTACTCAAGTCATCTCAAATTCCAACAAACCTCATCTCCACATCGGCTCTTGAAGAGTTGGGCATCCTACCCAGCAAACTGAGCCACACATCTGTATCTATCTTTGGATACGATGGGAGTACTCAAAGGCCTATCGGCAAAATCAGGTTCAAGTTGCAGATCGGTGATCTTATTTCTGAGGTCACTGTGTATGCAATAAAAACCCCTTCATGCTATAACATCCTTCTCGGACGTCCTTGGATCCACGAGAATGGCGTTATCCCTTTAACTTTACATCAATGCATCAAGTTCGTTGGCGACGACGGCATGAGACATCGAGTCTTTGCGGACAGAAAACCCTTCAAAGGTAAAGAAGTCCACTTTGCAGACTCACAAATGTATGAAAGTGAAAAAGAAGAAGAGGAGAAGCAAACAACACCCTTTGCCGAAAATCACCAGAAAGATAAAGGCAAGGCTCCTCAACAATCACCGGAAGAAAACAAACCATCCGGTAAATGCGAAGAGAGCATTCAAACTCTCTTCATCATCTCCCTCAAACCTTCAAAGCCTTTGGTCATCACAACTAAAGTGAAGAAGGCAAAGCAAAAGTCTGGGGGTTTGTTGTCTCTTTCGTGTCTATCATGCAAGACACGGATTCGGATTCAGAGCCAGAAGACTACACATCGTCAAGCCAAGCTGACACTCAGCAAGTTCAGCCTGCTCTTACTCCAATGGAGACAACTTCTGACATGGAAGATCCTACGTCAGCTTCCTTCGTTGTTCCAGCAACTTCAGCAAAGGAAAAGCCGATCTTCTTCCATAGATCGGATGCTTCTTCATCAAACTCCATGCTTGAACCTTTCCAAAATGAAGGTATGCCTCAACTATCCTTATATAGTTCTGTGGCACAAGCTATTATGAAGAAAATGGGCTATGACGCTCAAAACCCAGTCGGTTTGGGAGAAGGACGTGGTATTCTCACGCCATTGGGGCCCGTCTTGACCAAAAGCCAGCTGGAAGATTGGAGACTCTACGGCTATGTAGAAAAGTCTTCACACGGGTTAGGGTATGATCCCGACACCCCCCTGAGACAGTTGACACAAAGGCTTAAAATTCAATATACTGACCAAGCCTCAACATCTCAAGTCCATAAAGACATCGATCTCCCTGGATATCTCTTTGATGAGTCACCTGACAAAGATCCAGGAAGCTCATCCAATTGGCATGATTTCTCCGAAAATGAAGAGGAGTTGCCCGATGGCACAGACGTGTGGTCTTCTAACCCAGAAGAACCCTCATCTCCAAAAGAAGTAGCCTACTTCGACCCGGTTTCAACAGGCGATTGGGATCATCTCATAGCAAGCATTGGGAAAATTACCGATCAAGAAGACCCGTGGAAAGGAACAAAACCTTGGTCTGGAAATGCCTTTGAAACCCCAGAAGGTTTCGTTGAGCTGGAAGCCTCCGAAAATATTGTGGAGGAACCATCTTCGAACCTTCCAACAGAAGATCCTGTTCAAAAGATAGACTTGGGAACACCAGATAACCAACGTCCTGTATTCATAAGCAAGAATATAAAGGATGATGAGTTACCCGAGTATATCGCCTTTCTTCGTGAGTTCGTTGATTGCTTTGCATGGTCTTACGCTGAAATGCCTGGCTTAGATCCCAAAATAGCAGTCTACAAACTCAATCTTCAAGAAGAGATCAAGCCTGTCAAGCAAGGCCAAAGAAGATTCCGTCCAGATGTGATGGATAAAATTGAACAAGAAGTTCAAAAACTCAAAAGCGTCGGCTTCATCCGTGAGGAACAACATCTTGAATGGTTGGCCAACATTGTCCCCGTGACAAAGAAAAATGGGCAGATCAGGGTCTGTATTGACTATAGAGACCTGAATGGCGCATGCCCAAAAGATGAATTTCCGCTCCCCATACCAGAGGTAATGATTGATAATACCTGTGGATTCGAGCGAATGACATTCATGGATGGTTTCTCTGGCTACAATCAGATAAAGATGCATCCTGAAGATGAAAAACATACATCTTTTCGGACCCCATTTGGCGTGTATTGTTACACTGTCATGCCATTTGGTCTGAAAAATGCTGGTGCCACATATCAGAGGGCTATGATGAAATATTTTAAGATATGCAGCACAAGACGGTTGAATGTTACGTTGATGACCTCGCCATCAAAAGCAAAAGAAAAGAAGATCATCTCAAAGACCTTCGAGAAGTCTTCCTCCGGCTTAGCAAACACAAACTGCGAATGAATCCTTTGAAATGCTTCTTCGGCGTCTCGTCGGGTAAGTTCCTTGGATTCTTAGTTTGGAAAGCTGGAATAGAGCTTGACCCCATAAAAGTCAAAGCCATTCTAGAAATGCCCTCTCCAAGAACCTTAAGAGAACTCAAAGGGCTTCAAGGGAGATTGGCCTACATCAGACGGTTCATCTCCAATCTTTCGGGGAATTGCCGTCCATTCTCCCGGTTGATGAAAAAAGGCGTAAACTTTGTCTGGGATGCTGACTGTGAAGCTGCTTTCCAAGACATCAAGTCATACCTGACAAAACCTCCAGTGTTAGCTGCTCTTACCAATGGAAAACCATTCATCTTGTACACAAGAGCCCTTGATCACTCTTTGGGAGCTTTGCTTGCGCAAGAAAATGATCAAAGAAAAGAAGCTGCTCTATATTACCTCAACCGCATGCTAGTAGGTGCAGAGCATCACTACTCTCTAGTCGAAAAAGAATGTCTTGCAGTGATGTTCGCCGTACAAAAGCTGCGTCACTACTTGCTTTCCAACACAGTATACCTGGTCTCGAGAGTCAACCCCTTGAACGTCCTTGTCACAAAGGCAAGTTCTCTCAATGCTCGACTGGCAAAATGGTCCATCTTTCTGTCACAATTTGGTATTAGGTATGTACCACAAAAGGCAATCAAATGGCAAGCTCTAGCGGACTTCCTCGCAGAGCATCCATTGCCTAAAGATTCTCCACTCAGAGATGATCTCCCATACGAACCAGTTTACAATGTGGAGACTTTCTCACAAACTGCCTCCTGGGACATGTACTTTGACGGTGCAACCAGGACAAATGAGAAAAGACAGCTGATCTCGGGAGCTGGCATCCTCTTTATTAGCCCTGACAAATACATGATTCCACACGCTTTCTCGCTACTGGAACCATGCACAAACAATGCAGCTGAATATCAAGCTCTGATCCTAGGATTGGAACTTGGCATCGAATCCGGTATCACCATGCTAGAAGTCTTTGGAGACTCTCAACTGATCGTCAACCAGATGAATCTGAAATTTGAAGTCAGGAAGCCAGATTTGCTGCCTTACTACAACAAGGCACAATCACTTCTGCAAAAGTTTGACATCTGTCACATCACCCACATTCGTAGAGGTGAAAACATACGTGCAGATGCCCTAGCTGGACTTGCCGCATCTATGGCAATCCAGGAAGGGGAAAACATGCAAATCACAGTGTGCGAAAGAAGAATCATTCCTCCTCTTAACACACACCAAGCAGTTGCTGAATGCCACCAAGTGGTTGGAAGTCAGATTTCAATCCTTCAAACTTCAATCGGCGACTGGAGGGATCCGTTCATTGATTACATTATGTTCGGAATCCTACCTGAAGATCCAAAAGAACGGGTAAGCATCCAAAGGCGAACCCCAAGCTTTCATTTGGATATTCCTTCAAAATTCCTTTACAGGAAATCCTTCAACGGAGTACTTCTACACTGCTTGTCACAACAAGAGGCTAAAGAAACACGCAAAGAAGTTCATGCTGGTCTTTGCGGAGCTCATCAGGCTGGTCCCAAGCTCTATGATCAGATAAAAAGGTTAGGATATTACTGGCCTACCATGGTAGCTGACGCAATGCAATTTGCTAAGCGCTGCCAACAATGCCAAGTTCATGGAGATTACATTCACATGCCTCCAGAATGGCTGCATCCTACAGCAATTTCATGGCCTTTCGAAGCTTGGGGTATGGACATCATAGGTCCTATTTCTCCCCCTTCGAGCAAAGGTCATCGCTTCATCTTCGCCGCTACGGATTATTTCTCCTAGTGGCCAGAAGCATTTGCGTTCAACGAAATGAAGACCTCATTAGTCCTTCAGTTCCTGCGCACCAACATCATTTGTCGTTTCGGCATACCCAAAAGATTCGTCCATGATAACGGACCACAATTCCGGGATCATCGATTCTACAGGTTCTGCGACAAATACAAAATCCAAAGCTGTCCTTCAACTCCATACAATCCGGCAGCAAACGGATTAGCAGAAGCTTTCAACAAGACACTCTGCAAAATCCTCAAAAAAATGGTCTCTAGTCACAAAAGAGACTGGAGCGATAAAATGTCTGAAGCTTTGTGGGCCTATCGAACCACCGTTCGAGGACCAACCCATAGCACACCATTCTCCTTGATCTATGGATGCGAAGCTGTCGTGCCCTTGGAAGTACAAATTCCTTCCTTGAGGGTATCCTTGCAAAATGACATGACTCAAGAAAGCAATGTCAAATTGCGACTCCATGAGCTGGACAATCTCGATGAGAGACGGCTCGAAGCTCAACAAAGCATTGAACTTTACCAAGCACGCATGGCAGGATCTTTCGACAAAAAGGTCAGGCAACGCGCCTACAAAAAGGGTGACTTGGTCCTTGCGGTAAAAGACCAATAGTCTTCGCTCACAAGTCCAAAGGCAAATTTGAGCCAAAATGGGAGGGACCCTACGTCATCGACAAGGTTTTCTCCAACGGCGCATACGCACTCCTAAACATGAAAGGTGACAGATGTATGCTGCCCATCAACAGCAAGTTCTTAAAGCGGTACTACCCTTGAAGACTTACCCAACTGGGTAAGAGCAGTGCCTGTACAGCCAAAACCGGTTTCCAGGTACACGCTCGCTAAACCCACCTTTTTTTAGAATTTTCATATCAAATGTTGAAATTTCTAAAAATTTAAACAATGCTTACTTCCATCGTTTCATTGTTCAAAAAACCCAAGTTTAGGAACCTTTCCCTAACTTGACCAAAATTTTCAACCCTTGAACCCAAAATTCATGGTTTGAAACAAAATCCGGATTCAGGGATTTCCACCCAAGTCCACCCTGCCTTTTACCGCCTAAATGGTTTTTAGGTCAAAACTTATGACCCTCGTGTCTTTAAACAAAAAAAAATTGGTTTTTCAAAAAGAAAAAACCGCGGGGAAGCGACGCTTAGTCGATACTCGCACAAATCGGAAGCATGCGAACCACGTTCGACACTTCCAAAATCGTAGGGAAGCGACATTTCGTCGATACTTGCAAAATCCAAAATCGCGAAGACGCAACATTTCAGTTGATATCCACAACCCAAATTTCAAAGGTTCGAAAAAACCTATAAACCGTGGAGACGCAACATTTCAATTGATATCCACAACCCAAATTTCAAAGGTTCGAAAAAAAACCTAAAAAACCATGGAGACGCAACATTTCAGTTGATATCCATAACCCAAAGGTCCGAGAAAACCACAAATTTCAAAAAACATGGGAAAACGACATCAAGTCAGTACCCGCAAAACCAAAATTTTTGAAAAGCAAGGATGCGGCATTCCATCGATACTTGCACCCAAATCCGCGAGGATGCGACATTCCATCGATACTCGCAACCGAATGAGCAAGGATGCGACATTCCATCGATACTTGCAAGAACATTCAGCAGGGAGGCGACTTTTAGTCGATACTTGTATTTTTGAAAATCAAACCGGCTATAAATGCCACAAAACGGCTATAGATGCCACCAAAATAAACTGGCTATCAATGCCACAAAACAAAACCGGCTATCAATGCCACAAACAAAAAAAAATGGCTTTCAAAAAACCCGGCTATCAATGCCACAAACTCGGCTATCAATGCCACCAAAACCCGACTATCAATGCCACAAACTCGGCTATCAATGCCACCAAAACCGGCTAAAGATATTCTTAGATATTCTCTATCCAAATGAGATATTTTCGGATATTCTTTACAAAAATGACACCATATGAGATCTAAGCCATTTCAAAAGCTTAAGGTCCCATGGGTTAGCCCATATGAGCCAGGTTTGA
Source organism: Litsea cubeba (assembly GCA_012931725.1). Taxonomy (NCBI): domain Eukaryota; kingdom Viridiplantae; phylum Streptophyta; class Magnoliopsida; order Laurales; family Lauraceae; genus Litsea; species Litsea cubeba. Next base: position 40,827,619 of record CM022944.1, on the reverse strand, counting down.
CCACCTAGGCACTTAAAAAAAATTTGGGCTTTTAGTCAAAGAGAAATCCCTCTTACCAAGAGTATATAAAAATGGTTCCATGCCTCTTTTGAGTTGATTGGACCATACAAAAAAAATTCCAAGCCCCATGAGCTTCCAAAAATCAAACCATCCAGCCTCATATACCAAATTGAGCCAAAATCTTGAAATTGACATTCCACAAAAATCCAAACCAAATCCTAGTCCCCTAACTTGCCACGTACAGCTTGTTAGGTCACAAGACCATAACCAAAAACCAAAACCTGATCACCTAACTTGCCACATACAGCCTGTTAGATCACAAGATCAAAACCAAAATTGATCCCCCAACATTCCACATACAGTTTGTTGGGTCACACGGTCAAAACCATACCCGACCCCATAACCTGCCACATACAGCCTGTTAGGTCACAAGGTCAAAACCCAAATCCACATCCCTGATGTCATCTTCAAAATTTCGCCTCGAGATGGTACATGATCCATTTCACTACCATAAAATTCCCCTGGAAGCTCAAAAGGCTACAAATACCAAAAAGAAAGACTGCTCAAAGACTCTTGGTCCAGTTATAGGCTCTCCTTCACAAATCTCTTCGAGGCACATCGACTACAAATGTTAAGCAACTCGTTGCAGTACCTCGAGGGGGCATTTGTTGACACCAAAAATGTCACTTTGCCTCTTCAAGATCCAAAGAGCTACATGAAGTCGCAACCTGCCATAAATAGGCAATGCTACTTCCAAAAAATCAAATCTTGTCAGAATCAAACAAAAACTTCAAGATCCTTCAAGACAGCCAAAAGAGGAGTACACAAGAAGTTTCGGGCCATTTCAAAATCATTTGGCCTAACTTCGCTTCTCCGGTAGCTGAAAAGGAGCTCTCCGCAGTGAAAGCATCGGAGACACCAAATCTTCGATTAGAGCCGATGGATGGTCTCAAAATACATCCAAAAGGCTCCACGTCAAGTTCCGAGTCAAACCGACAACGTTTGACCCTACATCAACCCTCGAACAGGTAAATCAAGCCTCTCGGCAGTGAGAACCACCGAGGCCATCACTCATCAGATAGAGCACATGGACGGCTTCAAAATGCTTACAAAGGGCTACACGTCAAATTTCAGGTCATTTCGACAACATTTGACCATACTTTGACGCTCGGAAGCCAAATTAGGCCTCTCAGCGGCGAAGCTCCCTGGGACCATGGTTTCCAAGACAGAGCATATAGATCATCTTAAAATGACTCCAATAGGTTCCCTGTCAAATTTCAAGTCAATCGGAAATCGGTTGACCGCACATCAAGCCGCGACATCTTCATCGCGACAAAAACAAATCTACTAGTGATAGGGCCCCAAACGGCTTCAAAACTCAAAAAAAAGCCTATGGTTGTTCTTATTTATTGCTCAGCAGGCTTCACCCCAAATTTCAGGTCATCCCGACATCGTTTGGCCCAGTTTCAGCTTCTGACGGAAAATCGGCAGCTCTACGCGACAAAGTCTTCGGCTTTCTCAAAAAATTAGAAACTTTGCAAAACAAAATGCAAGGATCCTCATCAGGTTTTCTACAGGGAAATCAGGCCAATAAATGATAAAAAAATGTCAAGGAAAAATACAGAAGAAAAAAGAATCGAAAAAACAGCAAAAACGGACACAAAACGGGACAAAAGGGGGAAAAAACCCCAGGCCTGCGACACTGGGGCCCGGGATCGCCCGGTGGGCCCCGGAAACCCCGTTTTTCGCCATTTTTTTGCGATTCGAAGCGTCTGGCCTCTGGTATTTTCCAAAATTCATACTTTTGAGACACCAAATCCTCTGACATCCGTCAAAAACACGGGTTAATCATCAAGAGTATTGAAATTTACATTGATCGCCAACCGATCAACCAAAAAAAGTGTGCTTTCTACCCGACCGATCGAGAAATCGACAGGACAGATGGCATCGACCCGCTGTTGGCAATCAACACCTGAAGTTACATGGTCATCCGATCTCGATCTACATGAAGATCCATCGATGATCATTGCCAGAAGAATCCCAAAAGACGCAGCACGGCCCGCGACTCTTCAACTGCTCGGCGACCACTTAATGCGATTAATTGACTAGCTTTATTACAGTCATTAATCCATTTCTTTGGACGGCCCAATCAGAAGCAAGCATCCGGGAGTTACAAGTCAAGAGATTCATGGCATTTAAGCCATGAAACTCCTCCCATCATGGCGATTAAAGGTGATTAAATGCCCTCAATCTCCTCCGGCCAATCAGAAGCCAAGAAAAAGGAGTTACAAAATAAAGAACTCAATCTTGTAACTCCTCCCTTTATCTAGCTTTATGACAATTAAGGCACATAAACCCTCCTAAATGGCTACCTAAAAGCCTATAAATAGGAGAGCTCTCCAAGAATAAAGGGAGACAGACAGAAAAAGAGAGACACGGACAAAGCACAGAAATTCAGAAAAGGAAAAGAGAGAAAACTCTGCGGAAGTTTTACACCGACCACCGCTACAAGGCGACAAAAGTCCCTTGGGGGGTACCCCCCCAAGGTCCTTACCTTCTCCTTCTGCCTCCAAATGGCTTAGACGTGGCTTTTCAGCCCGTCAACTCGGCTTTTTATTGGACATAGGACCTCCTTTTGGTCTTTGTTCTCTAAAAACTTGAGGTTATAGCCAAGCCAAGCGAATCAATAGCATCCTCTGTTCTCATCTGCATGGATGATGGCGAAGTCCACATATGGCTTGCGACCGTCAATCTGAACGAGTCCCCCACAATCTCCTGAGAAGTTAGATCCTCCTTTTCTTTCTTTTCATTGTAGTTTGTATTTTTTTATAAAGACAAAAATCACAACTCTTGTCTTTCATTATTGATAAGGATTGTAAATCGGCTATAAACGCCAAAATCGGCTATAACGCCAAAATCGGCTATAAATGCCAAAAAAATCGCCTTTCACGGCAAATCAAGAAAATGTCTCTTTTCTTAAATATATGTGCAATGGAAAACTTGAAAGAAGTTGATTTCCTTTTTACTTGCGAAGGTTGATCTCCGGATCACCACTTGCAATTCCAAGTAGAAAATAGAAAATCTGGCACACCCACACAAAAGAAATGTTGATGCACGCCCTTGCCCCCCGGTTACGAAAGGGTCGGACCCAACGGACTCCCACGTCCACCAACCTCGGTAGAACCAGGCAGGAGCACGGTCCATCAATACCATTACCTCCTTAGGGCTTAAGGAAAACATTGTTGATCAATGTATATACCTGAAGATAAGTGGGAGCAAGTTCATTATTTTAGTCCTATATGTAGATGACATTCTACTTGCTAGTAGTGATCTAGGCCTACTACATGAAACAAAAGAATACCTCACAGAGAACTTTGAATTGAAAGATATGGGTGAAGCATCATATGTTTGGGGCACTGCCCCTCACCTTTCCCATGGTCATTACAAGTATTTTGTTACGTTCATTGATGACTTCAGCCGGTTTACTCGGGTTTTTTTTTTGCATTCTAAGTCTGATGTTCTTAAAGCTTTTTATTTTTTTCTTAGCTATGTTGAAACCCAATTTCCAAAATGCGTTAAAACTTTGCACTTAGATATAGTGGGGGAGTATGTTTCCAATGATTTTCAATCTTTTCTAAAAACTAAGGTCACATTTGGCAATGGTCCTTGCTAGGGGGAGGAATCCTCTGTTTAGAGGATTCTATCCATCTCCAAAGAATCAACACCTCCTCAGGTAGGATTCTTGATGAGAGTTCCAGGTTTGGATGGAGTAGGGATTCCTATAGTTTGTAGAATGCATGATCCAATGGACGTTTTGGCACATATCTCAAGATACAGTAAGGATCAACGGTTGAAATTTGGTCACCTTACCTTGTTTGACCTTGCCGAACTAATGATTGGCTCCGATCATGATTTTGAACCCCACATGAACCAGAAAATTTGGAAAAACAGACTGTTTTTATTCCCGTTTTCAAAATTAGTGTAAGCAGTCAAACATTTTGGCACATATATCGAGATATAAGAGGAATCAACGGCTGAAATTTGGTCTCCTTGCCGGGTTCGACATTCCAAAACTAATGACCGGTTCCGATCTTAATTGTGGACCACACATAAACCAAAAAATTATGAAAAACTGACCGTTTTTATTTCCGTCTTCAAAATTAGTGTAAACAGTCAGACATTTTGGCACAAATCTCGAGATATAAGAGGAATTAATGTTAAAATTTAGTCACCTTGCCGTGTTTGACCTTCCGAAACTAATGACCATTTTGGATCTTGATCTTGGACCCCACACAAATCAGAAAATTGGAAAACACGGATTGTTTTAATTCCCGGCATAGATTATTGTGAACAGTAATGACGTTTTGGCACATATCTCGAGATATAAGATGAATCAACGGCTGAAATTTTGTGAGAAAGCCATTTTGGAGTCGTTAATGATGACTAATGGTTTGGATCTGTATTATAGGATCTAAAAGGTACATTCCCAAAGCAAAAACTTATTAGGCCCACATTACCGTCTCTCGTCACTGTAGCTCCGCCTTTCTCTCATTCGATGGATTCTGCGCATCCGACCTGGGGAGGTCCAACCTCAACAATATTCATTTATGTAGCTTTCTCCCGTCCACCCTGTCCAAATCCATGCCCATCCAAAAACATAAAATCCACGATCGCGCGGAAAAGGGAGAGGATTCCCCTTGCGTGACTGTTACCAAACGTCCCCTAAAGGAATCCTTTCTCAACGTACCTGTCCGTATATTCCTCAACAAAATGGAGTCGCGGAATGGAAAAATCAGCATCTCCTTGATGTTACTCGAACCCTACTGCTTGAATCATCCGTCCCTCCACGGTTTTGGACAGAAGCTCTCACCACTGCAGTCCATTTAATAAACCGTCTTCCATCCCCTACCATTGATCAATTAACACCACATTTTAAACTGTTTGATCATCATCCCATGTTTGATCATCTACATACTTTTGGATTTGTTTGCTTCGTTCATTTACCTCCCACAGAATGAACAAAATTAACCGCTCAATCTAGCAGGAGTGCTTTTTTAGGTTACGCTACCAATCAAAAAGGTTTTGTGTGCTACGACCCCATTAGTCGTCGCATCCGGATTTCTCGTAATGTTATTTTCTTTGAAAACCAGTATTTTTTTTAAACTCATTTGGATTCTCCTCATCCCTCTTCCCATGCTCTCTTACTGGGTTTTTCAGATAAAACAACTGTTACTAGGTTTAATCCTAACTTTGTTTATCGTCGTCGGGAAAAACCTACCATTGCAGATGCCCGTCCTCCTGATCATCCGTCGGCAACTGGTTCCACAACTCCTCGTAGTACAACATGATACTTGAAACTAGGCATGTCAAACGGGCCGTGCCGCCAAGCCGGGCCGACCCAGCTAATGGGCCGGCACGGCACGGCACGGCCCGCAATGGGGCGAGCTGGAGCGGGCCGGCGGGCCTCTTTGATGCTTGGAGATGGGTCAGCCCGATCTGTGTAACCTGTATGTATTTTTAAAAATAAATAAAATGTGTGTGCTAGATGGACTCGATATCATAACCATTGGGATTTGAAAGGTAAACATAACCAACGGACCAACTAACTATTGTATATAAATATTTATCCAAATAATATTAAAACTAGTTAGATGAGGATGAGAACCTAACCACTTTATAGTATTAAACTATTAGTTAGATTAGGATGAGAACCTAACCACTTTAGATGAGGATGAGAACCTAAAGTAGTTAGACGTTAGCCATTATACTATATTAAGCTAGGAGATTTTTTTTTGGATTTTAACCATCAGTTACAAATTTAAAAGTAAGTTACTCTTTTCAAAAATATTTTCAGTTTTCTCCACACTTATCTCATACCAACTACTACTTTGAAACCACCACTCACGTCTCCTCCCACTATTCCACTTTTAAAAGTTGCACTCCTCCTTTTCTGTAATACCTCTCTTTCCATCCATAACTCCATTCCCTTTCTTCTCCAATTATTCTCTTTTCTCTTTCTTTTTTATCCCATTAGTTCATAGATTACATAAACAGGTACTTTCATGATAACCTTTTATTATTTTCTTTCTACAATTTATAGATATTTTTTAATGCATAAACACCGATCATACCTATGCTGAGCACGGGTTATTATGCTAGTGAGGTATTTATAAAAGTAACTATATTTTTATACTATAGATACTGTAATTATTATTTTTTCGTACTTATGTGTTGTACTTTAAGCATGGTGGTCAAGCTTTTATTTTTATGATAATCATTATGCAATAAAATTAAACCCAAATGAATATATAATATACATAATTGATTAATGAAAATAACAAGTTATTATAATTTATAAAAAAATAACAACATTATTGAATAAAGACAAATCTACACTAACAATGTAGAACGGAAGAAGTGGGTGAAACTTTTCACGGAATTGATGTGCTACCATGCATATCTGCCGAGGGAGAAAGGGTAGAGTTTGATTTCTTTTTTTCTTTTTTTGTATGGCTTTGACTCTTATAAATCGTGAATTATGTAAAAGGTGTAAAACACTACGATAGACCCCACCTATTAAATTCACAATCGTTAAGAAAACATCAATACTATTTATTGGATATACCCAAGTTTCAACTCAACCTAGGTTATTTCTACTATCAAGTTGATTTTCATTATAAAAAAATAATAAATCCTATCTGGATATTTATTATCATATTTATAATCCTATCTGATCTAAATTTATCTAAATTTGTAAGAGAACTGATCACATGTGATGCATGAGACTTTTCATCAAGATGATTTTCACTTATATGTGGCCTACTTTTTATTGATGCAATTGCACACTTTCCATTGAATAGTTAGCATTCCAAGTTTTAACTAATTAATGTACACTATTAGATTAACCAATACATGAAAAGTTGCATTAAATAGTTAATTCCGAAATTGGAGCCACTTTCAGACTTTTAGTTGGTTCAAAGGAATGCAAATTGTTTAAAATCAATTTCAAATTTTGTTTTTAAAGTTTTTAAATCATTGAAAAAGCATTTAATGTACCTATTTCATTTTCAGATGTGGTCTAATTTTTCTCGTATTAAGTTTGGTGGAGTTTATATTTGACCCTAGTTGTTTAAATTCACAAGAACGGTTCAAAAATAAATGAACAAAATGCTTAGGGCGTGGGATTGGTAAGTTGTCTTCAAACTTTCAATCTAATATATTTGATAGTCTTGTCGTACCATTTAAGTGGTTCGGTCAAACTCGACCTACTCTACTGAGAAGAATGGGAGGGTTAGAGTATTTATAGACTTTGTAAAATTAAAAATGATACAAAATACCCCTTATATAACCATTTAATGCTGTTGGGGGGGGGGGGGGGGCAAAATGGACAATTTTTTAAAATAAATACACATTTTTTGGCAGGCCAAGCGGGTCGTGCCTAGCGGGCCAAGCCTGTCGGGCCTGGAGAACCGATCTTGGCGGGCCGCAGAGGCCAGCCCACGTGCCAGGCGAGCCGGGCCAAATGGGCCAACGGGCCAGGGGCCGTGCCATACCGGGCCGGCCCGGCCCATTTGACATCCCTACTTGGAACCAGGCTATGAGGGTGGAATTAGATGCTTTAGATCAGAATCACACATAGGATATTGTGGATTGTCCTTCCACAGTTAAACCAATCGATTGCAAATGGATCTTCTCCATCAAACTAAAATCTGATGGCTCCTTGGATAGACACAAAGCTCGACTTGTGGCACTCGACAACAGGCAAGAATATGGAATTGACTACGAAGAGACGTTTGCACCTGTGGCAAAAATGGCATCTGTTTGGTTACTTCTCGCCATTGCTGCCTCAAAATCTTGGCTGTTATACCAAATGGATGTAAAAATGTATTTCTTCATGGGGATTTGAAAGAAGATGTCTATATGCGGATACCGCAGGGCGTCACCTCTCCATATAAAAATTATGTCTGTCACCTCCAGAAATCTCTTTATGGTCTAAAGCAAGCTCCTCAGGCATGGTTTGAAACTTTTAGGTGGCGTTTATGCACGAGTGGTTTTACTCAAAGCCCTTACAATCCATCTCTATTCATGCACACAACATCTACTGGTATTATTGTTCTACTTATGTATGTTGATGATATTATTATCACTGGCACTGATGATAGTATGATCAAGTCTATCCAAGCTTCTCTCTGGGATTATTTCAATATGAAGGATTTGGGCCCTTTACATTATTTTTTGGGCTTAAAAGTGGATCAATCTCCCAAAGTTCTGTTTCTTAATCAACACAAATACATATCTGATCTTATTGAGCTTGCTTATCTACATGACTATTCGCCTGTTGATACACCTGTGGAAGTCAACCTCAAATTGAGTAAAGATGATGGTGATCTACTTCCTAATCCACATACATACATAAGCCTGGTAAGCAACTTAGTCTATCTCACCATCACTCGCCCAGATATATCATATGTTGTCATTCTTGTGAGCCAATTCATGACATCTCCTAGACATCTGCATCGATATTTGTTGTGAACTGTTACTCGTGGTTTATTTTATCCCACGGATAATCCACTTCAGTTGACTGGGCAGGTTGTCAGGATACTTGTCGCTCTACTACTGGTTGGTGCATGTATCTTGGCAATTCTCTCATTTCCTGAAAATGCAAAAAATAAGAGCGTGTTTCTCGATCCTCCACACAGGCTGAATAAAGGGCAATGTCTTCCGCCTGCTCAGAAATCTTATGGCTACGGGGACTTCTTTCGGAACTCGATTTTGCGCAAACATCTCCTACATCCTTGCATGCGGACAATACTGGGGCTATCAGAATCACTGAGAATCCTATCTTTCATGAACGTACCAAACATATTGAAGTGGACTGCCACTTTATTCGGGATGAATTCAAGCGTGATGTCATTTCTTTACCTCATGTCCCTACTAACCTTCAGTTTGCTGATATCTTCACCAAAGGACTTCCTCGGCCTCGACATCAGTTTCTTGTTTCTAAATTGTTGCTTTATGACTCCCCTGCAACAATTTGAGGGAGGGTGTCAATCCAGCCCATCTGCGCGGGGCTCTTGTTTTATTAAGACAGCTTTATTTTAAGAACTTGTATTGTATTAAGATACTAATTATAGGAACTTATATTGTAGTAGGATACTAATTGGAGGGTAATCAACCCTTATATAATAAGAGGGCCTCAACCATAAGAAGGACACGTTTTTCCTCCAAACTTCTTATTCTCTCTTCATACGTGCATATCTGTCACTTCACACCACCTAGAACAGGCACTGCCAGTGTGATGGCATCAATTAGCCCCACAAACATATTCTAGGACAATATAATTATTACCATTAAATGTAATCGTCTTTTATAATCACCACCATAAAACTTATTCATTAATAGAGGGAAAGGTGGAGATGAATTTGGCATAACAAGCATTCAAGAACTCCAAGCAAGATGGCTCTTGTAAATGAAAATAGAAACCGGTAATGAAAAAAAAATTGCATGGCCCTTCTGTTTGCATGAAATTGAATTCCATTATGAAATGGTCGAGGGTAATGAAGATATAATGTGGAGATATAGATAGGACCCTAGCTTACATCGGATTTGATTTCCTATCGTAATGGCAGGGTATTCAATTTCCACTATAAGGGAGATTATTTGAGGGCCGTCTGTATATCTTTAGAATTGTTTCTTTAATCTTAACCACCTTTAGGATTCCTAGGAGTTCAACTTCATGCAAACAAATGGGCCCATTATGATAAATTTTTTTACAAGAGAACTAAACAATGTTCTACAGTGAAGATGACCAATGGCCATTCTGATGCTGCAATGCTACACTTGTGCCACAACCTTGTAGAGATCCTAGAGTTGAAGGGACAACACCATTCTTTTGGATCCAGGGGCATCCGAGAAGGATGTTGTAGCATGAAGGGGTTTTTATTGTATTCACAGTGACCTTAGAAATAAGATCACCGATCTGCAACTTGAACCCGATTTTGCCGATAGGCCTTTGAGTACTCCCATCATATCCAAAGATAGATACAGATGTGTGGCTCAGCTTGCTGGATGGGATGCCCAACTCTTCGAGAGCCGAAGTGGAGATGAGGTTGAGTGCAGAACTTGGGTCGATCTGAACTCTGTGCATAGGCATTTCCTTGATGTACCCTGTGAAGTACAGGGGTCAGTTGTGCCTTGTTTCGCCAAGTAGGAGGTCTTCCTTTATGAAGGCGATGGTTGCACTTGCTGCGTTTTGAACCGAGAGGCATTCGATGCATAATCCCTCAATTTTCTTCTTTTCTCCCTTTGAGGAAGTTTCTGAGTTTTTGACCCGGTAGTCTATTTCTATTTGGAGGACTTGCGGGGCATGTTTGTCGACATCCTCATTCATCTTTTGTAATTCTGAAATGAGATTATCACGAGTGCGCGAAGACATTCGCAATAAGTCTAGGATGTGCAGACGTGCAGGTATGTGCTTGAAATGTTCAATCAAGTCATACTTGAAAGCCTCCTTGGGGCCTGCATGTTATCATTGTTACCACATGGGTGCTTACAACATCTTTTCCCGAAGGATTTACATATGTAAAGGAAGATTGGTTGTAATTCTTGTGGTAGTCCCGGCCTGAGCGGGTGCCTCTACCAACTTCGAGAGCTTCTTGAGAAGGGTCTGCGTTTGGAAGATTGTCTTCAGGATCAAGACGCTGTCGTTTTTCATTTGCTGAGGATGTATCTGCAGCAGAGTTGCCATCCTCAGTGATTGTGTTGCACGGAGCATTTTTTGGGAACAAGTCCTGAACAGCATCCAGCAACATTTCTTCTTCGTTGACTAATTCATCGTCCCAAGCATCAATAGCTGGGGATTCTTCAGTTAGGAAGGGTGTGAGCTCTGAAGTCACAGTCTCAGGAGAATAAACCTGAGAGGGTGTTGCCTCAGTGAAAGTCACGTGAGACGAGGTAGCTCCAGAGGATACATTGCTAGGCATCGCCGGAGTATAAGTGATCTCATCAGATGATGCTTCCGAAGAGCTATAATCCCGAATTATCACATTATAGGAAGCTCTAATAGGAGACGTTGCCCGTTCAGAGTCAGACTCATCCTCAGATGTAAGAGGATCATCTATCCAGCAATTTTCTCCATTTTCAGGAGTTAATTGAGGAGGTACCTGATGGTCTTCAGGGACTTCCGATTCTGGATTGCGAGGAGGCTCATTGACACGGTCTTGTTCTTGTTCTAGAATGAGAGGCTGCAAGATCCTTGCATATTCTTCAAGATCAGGCATGGGAGCCAAATCTTCTTCTTCGTCTACTCTTTGTGGCTCAACATAGTTGATTTCCACTGGATCAATGACGGGTGCTGGGTTAGCAGCATTTTCTTGTACAGCCTCTTGGTCTTCTTCATCATCAGACCAGGATCCTTGTGGCTGTAGGGGGTTATACCAGATTACTGGCATAAGGTGAGTGATGGACCGCGCTCCAATGCTCGAGTTCCTACCGAGGTCGGCGGACGTGGGAGTCCGTCGGGTCCGACCCTTTCGTAACCGGGGGGCAGGGGCGTGCATCAACATTTCTTTTTTTTTTATGGGTGTGCCAGATTTTCTATTTTACTTGGAATTGCAAGTGGTGATCCGGAGATCAACCTTCGCAAGTAAAAAGGAAATCAACTTCTTTCAAGTTTTCCATTGCACATATATTTAAGAAAAGAGACATTTTTCTTGGTTTGCCGTGAAAGGCGATTTTTTGGCATTTATAGCCGATTTTTAGTGTTTATAGCCGATTTTTGGCGTTTATAGCCGATTTTGGCGTTTATAGCCGATTTACAATCCTTATCAATAATGAAAGACAAGAATTGTGATTTTTGTCTCTTTTAAAAAAATACAAACTACAATGAAAAGCAAGAAAATGAGGATCTAACTTCTCAGGAGATTGTGGGGGACTCGTTTAGATTGACGGTCGCAAGCCATATGTGGGCTTCGCCATCATCCATGCAGATGAGAACAGAGGATGCTATTGATTCGCTTGGCTTGGCTATAACCTCGGGTTTTTAGAGGACAAAGACCAAAAGGAGGTCATATGTCCAATAAAAAGCCGAGTAGACGGGCTAAAAAGCCACATCTAAGCCATTGGAGGCAGGAGGAGAAGGCAAGGACCTTGGGGGGGGTACCCCCCAAGGGACTTTTGTCACCTTGTTGCGGTGGCCGGTGTAGAACTTCTGCAGAGTTTTCTCTCTTTTTCTTTTCTCTGGATTTCTGTGCTTCTGTCTGTCTGTGTGTTTGTGCTTTTTTCTGATGAGTGATGGCCTCGTTGGTTCTCACCGCCAAGAGGCTTGATTTAGCTGTTCGAGGGTTGATGTAGGGTCAAACGTTGTCGGTTTGACTCGAAACTTGACGTGGAGCCTTTTGGATGTATTTTGAGACCATCCATCGGCTCCGATCGAAGATTTGGTGTCTCCGATGCTTTCACCGCCGGGAGCTCCTTTTCAGCTGCCGGAGAAGCGAAGTTAGGCCAAATGATTTTGAAATGGCCCGAAACTTCTTGTGTACTCCTCTTTTGGCTATCTTGAAGGATCTTGCAGTTTTTGTTTGATTCTGACAAGATTTGATTTTTTGAAAGTAGCATTGCCTATTTATGGCAGGTTGCGACTTCATGTAGCTCTTTGGATCTTGAAGAGGCAAAGTGACATTTTTGGTGTTAACAAATGCCCCCTCGAGGTACAGCGACGAGTTGCTTATCATTTGTAGTTGATGTGCCTCGAAGAGATTTGTGAAGGAGAGCATGTGACTTGACCAAGAGTCTTTGAGCAGTCTTTCTTTGTATTTGTAGCCTTTTGAGCTTCCAGGGGGATTTTATGGTAGTGAAATGGATCACATACCATCTCGAGGCAAAGTTTTGAAGATGACATCAGGGATGTGGATTTGGGTTTTGACCTTGTGACCTAACAGGCTGTATGTGGCAGGTTAGGGGGTCGGGTTTGGTTTTGACCGTGTGACCCAACAAGCTGTATGTGGAATGTTGGGGGATCAATTTTGGTTTTGATCTTGTGACCTAACAGGCTGTATGTGGCAAGTTAGGGAATCAGGTTTTGGTTTTTGGTTTTGGTCTTGTGACCTAACAAGCTGTATGTGGCAAGTTAGGGGACCAGGATTTGGTTTGATTTTTGTGGAATGTCAATTTCAAGATTTTGGCTCAATTTGGTAGATGAGGCTGGATGGTTTGATTTTTGGAAGCACATGGGGCTTGGAATTCTCTTTTGTATGGTCGAATCAACTCAAAAGAGGCATGGAACCATTTATGTATGCTCTTGGAAAGAGGGATTTCTCTTTGACTAAAAGCCCAAATTTTTTTTTTTTTTTGTGTGCCTAGGTGGTCAAACCTGGCTCATCTGGGCTAACCGATGGGACCTTAAGCTTTTGAAATGGCTTAGATCTCCTATTGTCATTTTTGTAAAGAATATCCAAAAATATCTCATTTGGATAGAGAATATCTAAGAATATCTTTACTTGGGGAGAATCTCTCATGTTCCCTTTATTTTGGGATAGGATATCTCAAGATATCTTTCTTTTGGGAAAGAATCCCTCATTGATCCTATCTTTTGGGAGAAAATCTCTCATTGATTTCTTTTTGGGAGAGAATCCCTTAAGATATCTTTCTTTTGGGAAAGAATGTTTATAATCTCTTTCTTTTGGTAAGGTTACTAATTAGTAACATTTACCTCTTTCTTCTTTCCTTCTTTGGTTTGCTCTCTTCTATAAAAGCAAGGAGGAGGTTGGATCTCTTGCTCTTATTACTTTCTTTTGCAATAATCTCAAGAGGGCTTCAAGACCAAGAGTTCTTCTTCTTCAAGATCTTCAAGACTTTTCTTCTTCTTCTCCATCAATGGCTTCAAGTAAGTTCTCCTTTTTTTTTTTCAAGAAAACTCCATTGTAGGAAAAATAAAGTTCTTTCTTTTTTTTTGTTTCTTTTTATTTTCTTCTTTTTTTTTTCTTTCACGTGTTTGCTTCTTTTTTTTTTTACACGTTTTCTTTTTCTTTTTTCTTTTTTTGCTTTCTTTTCTTTTTCTCTTTTTTTTTTGTTTTGTTTTGTTTTTTTTTTTTGTTGTTTGTGGGCCGTACGGACAGATCCGTACGGATCTGGCCGTACGGCCACGTGGCCTGTGGGCCATCTCCCTCTTTTTTTTTCTTCTTTTTTTTTTGTTTTCTTTCCCTCCTTTTTTTTTTGAGAAAGTTTCTTTTCTTCTTTTTTTTTTTTTTTTGCTCATCATGATAATGCCCCTCTTTTTTTTTTGGCAAACCTAGATGTTCATGCATGCCTTTAATTGTAAATTAAATTTGTAGCATGATTGATAGCATACCTGAAAGTTTTCGCAAATTTGGGAATTTGGAGCTCGCAGTGATGTTGAGCCCTTCCTGATTTTGCGGAGACTTTGAGGTTTCGAAAGTTTGGAGTTTCAGAGCTCGCAGCGATGTTGAGCCCATCTTCAAGCTTTCTTATTTCTTTCGGGATAGTTCCTTTTCTTCGGAATTGCCCCGTCATCATGTCAAAATTTCGCCAGATTTTTTTTAGCGAGATTCTGTCATTTTGATGTTTGATCTTTTTCTTTTCCATCCTTTTCAGGTGGTTCCTCCAGAGCGAACAAGGGTAAAGAGCCTGCTACAAGCGTACCTCGTCGATCTTCTAGATCTTCTAATCCGGCCGTTCAGCAGGCTTTTGAGAAGGTCCAGTATGTTGAGAGAAATCTGGAAGAGTGCGACTCCCTCAACAGAGATGAGATGAGGCAGCGACTGATCGCTCTCAAGGGAGAGGAGTTCTATAAGATCATGGTAAGCAGCCGTCCATGGGTGATGGAAGATCAGAGCGTTTTGCCCAAGCCTACCTTCTTTTTTGGTGATGCAGTCCCTGATGACATGACATACCAGAGGAGATGTTTTCAGTTTTCTTTCACAGCAGATGGTGAGAAGAAGACTGTTGCTACCCCAGTCGACGTTTGATCGCACCGTCTCGATTCTGAGCCTTGCCCCCACGTGCCCTAAGAGGGAAGATCCTCCAAGTTGGGTGAGAAGGACAAATGTAATCAAGACCGGGGTTTTTGTTGGCGGTTCTCCTGGATATACGGAGAGGTCGCCTGTTGACATGGACCTGTTGATGCCATCCAGCGGCTACCAGGGCTCTGATTATCCGTCGGTCGATTTGAGACCGGTGGGCCTTGGTATTTTCAGTGGTGACGGCAGCAATTGGATCAAGCCTTTTCGACTTCGAGGCCGTTTCAATGCCGACTCCGAATGGAAGTCGTGGACTGATCGCGTCCTGCTGATTGGTGGCACCGTTTTGAAGGAAGCCGGGATTTTTGATGCGGTTCGCGCTTTTAGGGAGACCGTGATCTTTTCCGACGAGGCCTTCATGGCTATGCTGGAGTCATTCCTCCCACAAACCAATACCTTCGTTGTGACGAATGGTGAGATTGGTTTTTCTTTGAAGGAGCTGAGCGCCATTACTGGATTGCCCAACCTCGGCAAACTCTATGAGGAGTTTATGCCGATTGACAGCGTCCTCGAGGGGCAGTCTGAGGAGTTCAGGCTTCTATACTTTCAGCTCGTCGCCTTCTATGATTTTTTGAAGGAGAAGGAGGGTTTGAAAGTTAGATCCAGCAGTTGGAAGAGTTTTAGCTCTTCATTCCCCAACTTTTTTGATAGTAGGGAGTCTTCTGATAGCGTGACCCAGGAAGCCGGAGCTCAGGATCCAAGTTCAAAGAAGATCTTGGCCATGCAAGAAGAGTTGAGAGATTTCTGTGCAAGTACAAACGCCATATGTCCTGACATTGCACTGCGGAGAGATCTCGCTGTTTACCTCACTTATTGGCTTGGTGAGGCTATTTTTGCTGGAGGAGATGGAACGCACATCAGGCCGCATTGTATTTTTCCGGCTTGTCAGATGGCGTTTGGAGAGCAGCTTGCTTTGGTGCCAGCTCTTTACTCCTACCTGTGTACCGAACTGCAGGCTGCTGCTTTTTTGGTTCGGCTTGGGCTTCCCATGAATAGGGTATTTTCATCCCATATCTTTTATTCGTGGTATGTATACCACTGTCCTGGCTTCCATCGGCTGGGTGCTGCACAGGATGATGATCCTCTGATGATTCGACTGGCTAAGGGCAAAGCCGTGTCCGAATCACTTTTGTTTGCCCGCATGAGGATCCGACGGTTCAGGGACGTCGAGATGGGGCAGTCTTCAGTGAAGCTTTCTCCGGAGTTGCGGAAGAAGGCTTTTGATTTTGGTGCCTCCCGAGACTCTACCAGGGCGGGGTCGGGAAGGCATTATTCCTTGACAAATGCAGAGAGAGAGTGGCTTTTCAGCATACGTGTCGGCACGATGGTGTACCGCAGACATCTTTTCGTCGATATCCAGCCGTATGTACCCTCTCGCTTTGCTTTGCAGCTTTGCTTTTCTCAAGGCGTTGTTGGAGCGCCTTCAAGCATGGTGAAGCGCTTTGGAGGCTTACAGGACGGGAGAAATGCATGGGCTTTTTATAGTGCTGAAGATACTACAGCCATGATTTCTTATCCTGTGTTGCTGACTTCCCGGACTGCCGGCTTTGCGAAGTGGTTCGCGGAGAGCTTTTCGGCATATCGGGGGCTTTCCAAGAGGGAGCTTGATGTGAAGCTGGCATCTGGAAAGGGCTTAGAAAGTCGGATGGCGTCCGGCGAGAGGAAGTTTGGGCCTTCCTTTCTGGAGAGAAGCACAAGATAGGCTTTCTCGGTGACCAGGGCGTCATTGGTTCTGAAGCTGTTCGAGAAATACCTGATGAGGCTTTAGAGCAGTTAGAACAGGAGGAAGCTGAACTTGATGCTTGGATGCAAGTGGCACAGAGGCAAGCTTCCGTGGAGTCTACTGGCAAGAGTAGACCATCCAGGGAGGAGTCAAGTGGGAAACCTGACTCTGACAATGCGGCAGGTTCCTCTAAGAAGCGAGCCCGCAGAAGTAAGAGGAAGAGGAGTCATCATCGCAGTAAGGGGCAACATGAGGACTCTCCTAACATAGAAGTCCCTCTTACTATCAATTAGGAGGTGCCAGGGAATGCTGACGAGCCTCCAAAAAAGAGAAGCCGAGAAGAAGAGACCGTCGGTGAAGGTATGATTCTTCCTCTTTCTCTTTCCATTTCTTTTCATTGGGATTTTTCCATGTTCTAATTTGCTCTCTCCCCCTGCTGCTCTTTTTTTTTTTAGAAGAGGAAGACTTGGTGATGCCTGAGGTTCCTGCCGATGAGGCGGTGACGGATCCGGTTGCGGCACCAGAAGAAGAACCTAGGGATTCTGGAGTAGTTCCAAAATCTCCAATTGATATAACTTCTTTTGCTTTCTTTTTGTTTTTTTGTCTGTGACTTGGTTTGCTAACATTTTTCTTGTCAGCTGACTTGCCACAGGATTCCGATGACTTTGAACAATCAATGGACGCAAATGTTGATGATGCTTCCGATGAGTTCATGGAGGAAGAGAGTGTTCCACCAGTCGTCGAAGAAGGTATTTTGTAGTAATAACCCTGATAATGATTTTCGAACAGGATCATATTCATACCTTTTTGTGTTTCTTTGGCAGGTATTGAAGTGACAGAGGAGAGTCCGACGCTTCCTTCAGAACCAGAGCAAGAGATGCCAGAGGTTGATCCGGAGGTAGAGACTCATGCAACCAATTCTGACACGGTGGAGGAGGTACCTCGTGCTGAGATTCCTTCCCCAGCAGGAGCAGCTTCAACTGGAAAGAGTTCTTTTGTTACTCTTTCAACAGATGATGACATGAGCAGCCGACCAACGGAGTTGGGCGAATCTTCAGCTGGGCTATCTCTTCTTTTTGCGAAGAAGGTGGTGGTGCGAGTTCTGAGCTCTTGGATTGAGACTCTCTTTTCTGGGCACTTGGAAGCCGGATTTAGCATGATCCAGCATGTGCGTGAGATTCTCGGTGATGCTGAAGAGGCTGGTCTGGATGTCACAGATGCCAGGGCGATCGTTAATAGGATCATTGAGCTGGGTGACAAGTGGTTTGAGACCATGGGTTTTCCTGACGATCAGTTCTTCAAGGAGATGTTCTTGGACCCTGCGGATAAGGCTCAATCTGACCTTGATGAGGCTACAGAAAGTAAGAAGCAGGCAGTCCGAGAGAGGAACTTAGAAGAGATAACCATCATTAGGCTGACACATGACCTTAACATCCTTGATAGGGAGGTCGATGAGGCCAGGAAACGTCTTGAGCATCTGCAGGCACAAGTCGCTGCCAAGTGGACTGAAATAACAGAGGCTCGTGAAAGGGAGACTGCTCTGATTCATCGAGTTGCGGATGCCATTCGAGTTCTCAAAAGGAAGTCTGATGAGAACAAACAATGGAAAACCGCTCGAGGGAAGCTTCCCAGTGCAGAAGAAGGGTTACAGCCCACCCCAGCATCTCATGGCAGGTTCTTGAAGAAGCGTGCCTTGGAATCCTTGACGGATGAGGCCAAAAGTTTGCTTAAGGAGCTGAACTCTTGGCTGGAGACCATTTTTGATTGAGCTCCTGTATACAGAAACCATCCTTCTTTCTTTTTTTTTTGGTACCACTTGTATTTTTTGGTACTTTTTTTTTTTAGTGCTTGTGAACACTTTTTTTTTTTTTTTTTTTGGTACCACATGTGTTTTTTTGGTACTCTTTTTTTTTTGTAGTGCTTGTGAACACTTTCTTTTTTTTTTTTGTTATCCCTACGCTCACTTGAATCTTTTTGTGATAAAAGTAATTGCTAAATGGGATGCTCTTTTTTTTTTGTTATCCCTACGCTTACTTGAATCTTTTTGTGATAAAAGTAATTGCTAAATGGGATGCTCTTTTTTTTGTTATCCCTACGCTCACTTGAATCTTTTTGTGATAAAAGTAATTGCTAAATGGGATTTGATCAAAAGGTTGTCATTTTGTGAAAATCTTTTGTCAAGTGATTGTTTTGGCATGAAAGCCAGGTTTTTGTTTGTGGCATGGAAGCCAATTTTGGCATGAGAGCCAGCTTTTCTTGTGGCATTGATAGCCGAGTTTTTTTTGTGGCATCTATAGCCAGTTTTGGTGGCATTGATAGCCGGTTTTGTTTTGGTGGCATTGATAGCCGTTTTTTTTTTTTTTGAAATCCAAGTTTTTTTTTTGTTTGTGGCATTGATAGCCGGTTTTGTTTTAGTGGCATCGATAGCCGGTTTGTGGCATTTATAGCCTGTTTTGATGGCATTTATAGCCGATTTGGTTTTCAAAAAATGCAAGTATCGACTAAAAGTCGCCTCCCTGCTGAATGTTCTTGCAAGTATCGATGGAATGTCGCATCCTTGCTCATTCGGTTGCGAGTATCGATGGAATGTCGCATCCTCGCGGATTTGGGTGCAAGTATCGATGGAATGTCGCATCCTTGCTTTTCAAAAATTTTGGTTTTGCGGGTACTGACTTGATGTCGTTTCCCCACGATTTTTGAAATTTGTGGTTTTCTCGAACCTTTGGGTTATGGATATCAACTGAAATGTTGCGTCTCCACAGTTTTTTAGGTTTTTTCGAACCTTTGAAATTTGGGTTGTGGATATCAACTGAAATGTTGCATCTCCACAGTTTTGGATTTTGCAAGTACCGACGAAATGTCGCTTCCCTGCGATTTTGGAAGTGTCGAACGTGGTTAGCTTGCTTCCGATTTGTGCGAGTATCGACTAAGCGTCGCTTCCTCGCGGTTTTTTGAAAAACCATTTTTTTTTGTTTAAAGACACGAGGGTCATAAGTTTTGACCTAAAACCATTTTGGCGGTAAAAGGCAGGGTGGACTAGGGTGGAAATCCCTGAATCCGGATTTTGTTTCAAACCATGAATTTTGGGTTCAAGGGTTGAAAATTTTGGTCAAGTTAGGGAAAGGTTCCTAAACTTGGATATATATTTTTTTTTGAACAATGAAACGATGAAAGTAAGCATTGTTTTAGATTTCTAGAAATTTCAACATTTGATATGAAAATTCTAAAAAAAGGGGTGGATTTAGCGAGCGTGTACCTGGAAACCGGCTTTGGCCGTGCAGGCATTGCTCTTACCCAGTTGGGTAAGTCTTCAAGGGTAGTACCGCTTTAAGAACTTGCCGTTGATAGGCAGCATACATCTGTCACCTTCCATGTTTAGGAGTGCGTATGCACCATTAGAGAAAACCTTGTCGATGACGTAGGGTCCCTCCCATTTTGGCTCAAATTTGCCTTTGGACTTGTGAGCGAAGACCATTGGTCTTTTTACCGCAAGAACCAAGTCATTCTTTTTGTAGGCGCGTTGCCTGACCTTTTTATCGAAAGATCCTGCCATACGTGCTTGGTAAAGTTCAATGCTTTGTTGAGCTTCAAGCCGTTTCTCATCGAGATTGTCCAGCTCATGGAGTCGCAATTTGACATTGCTTTCTTGAGTCATGTCATTTTGCAAGGATACCCTTAAGGAAGGAATTTGTACTTCCATGGGCACGACAGCTTCGCATCCATAGACCAAGGAGAATGGTGTGCTATGGGTTGGTCCTCGAACGGTGGTTCGATAGGCCCACAAAGCTTCGGACATTTTGTCGCTCCAGTCTCTTTTGTGACTAGAGACCATTTTTTTGAGGATTTTGCGGAGTGTCTTGTTGAAAGCTTCTGCTAACCCATTTGCTGCCGGATTGTATGGAGTCGAAGGACAGCTTTGGATTTTGTATTTGTCGCAGAACCTGTAGAATCGATGATCCCAGAACTGTGGTCCGTTATCATGGACGAATCTTTTGGGTATGCCGAAACGACAAATGATGTTGGTGCGTAGGAACTGAAGGACTGATGAGGTCTTCATTTCGTTAAACGCAAATGCTTCTGACCACTTGGAGAAGTAATCCGTAGCGGCGAAGATGAAGCGATGACCTTTGCTTGAAGGGGGAGAAATAGGACCTATGATGTCCATACCCCAGGCTTCGAAAGGCCATGAGATCGCTGTAGGATGCAGCCATTCTGGAGGCATGTGAATGTAATCTCCATGAACTTGGCATTGTTGGCAGCGCTTAGCAAATTGCATTGCGTCAGCTACCATGGTAGGCCAGTAATATCCTAACCTTTTTATCTGATCATAGAGCTTAGGTCCAACCAGATGAGCTCCACAAAGACCAGCATGAACTTCTTTGAGTGTTTCTTCAGCCTCTTGTTGTGACAAGCAGCGTAGAAGTACTCCGTTGAAGGATTTCCTGTAAAGGATTTTTGAAGGAATATCCAAATGGAAGCTTGGGGTTCGCCTTTGGATGCTTACCCGTTCTTTTGGATCTTCAGGTAGGATTCCGAACATAATGTAATCAATGAACGGATCCCTCCAGTCGCCGATTGAAGTTTGAAGGATTGAAATCCGACTTCCGACCACTTGGTGGCATTCAGCAACTGCTTGGTGTGTGTTAAGAGGAGGAAGGATTCTCCTTTCGCACACTGTGATTTGCATGTTTTCCCCTTCCTGGATTGCCATGGATGCGGCAAGTCCGGCTAGGGCATCTGCACGTATGTTTTCACCTCTATGAATGTGGGTGATGTGACAGATGTCAAACTTTTGCAGAAGTGATTGTGCCTTGTTGTAGTAGGGCAACAAATCTGGCTTCCTGACTTCAAATTTCTGATTCATCTGGTTGACGATCAGTTGAGAGTCTCCAAAGACTTCCAGCATGGTGATACCGGATTCGATGGCGAGTTCCAATCCTAAAATCAGAGCTTGATATTCAGCTGCATTGTTTGTGCATGGTTCTAGTAGCGAGAAAGCGTGTGGAATCATGTATTTGTCGGGGCTAACAAAGAGGATGCCAACTCCCGAGATTAGCTGTCTTTTTTCATTTGTCCTGATTGCACCGTCAAAGTACATATCCCAGGAGGCACTTTGTGAGAAAGTCTCCACATTGTAGACTGGTTCGTCTGGGAGATCATCTCTGAGTGGAGAATCTTTAGGCAATGGATGCTCTGCGAGGAAGTCCGCTAGAGCTTGCCCTTTGATTGCCTTTTGTGGTACATACCTAATATCAAATTGTGACAGAAGGATGGACCATTTTGCCAGTCGAGCATTGAGAGAACCTGCCTTTGTGACAAGGAACTTCAAGAGGTTGACCCTCGAGACCAGGTAGACTGTGTTGGAAAGCAAGTAGTGACGCAGCTTTTGTACGGCGAACATCACTGCAAGACATTCTTTTTCGACTGGAGAGTAGCGATGCTCTGCACCTACTAGCATGCGGCTGAGGTAATATAGAGCAGCTTCTTTTCTTTGATCATTTTCTTGCGCAAGCAGAGCTCCCAAAGAGTGATCAAGGGCTCTTGTGTACAAGATGAATGGTTTTCCAGTGGTAGGAGCAGCTAACACTGGAGGTTTTGTCAGGTATGACTTGATGTCTTGGAAAGCAGCTTCACAGTCAGCATCCCAGACAAAGTTTACACCTTTTTTCATCAACCGGGAGAATGGACGGCATTTCCCCGAAAGATTGGAGATGAACCGTCTGATGTAGGCTAATCTCCCTTGAAGCCCTTTAAGTTCTCTCAAGGTTCTTGGAGAGGGCATTTCTAGAATGGCTTTGACTTTTATGGGGTCAAGCTCTATTCCAGCTTTCCGAACTAAGAATCCGAGGAACTTACCCGACGAGACGCCGAAGAAGCATTTCAATGGATTCATTCGCAGTTTGTGTTTGCGAAGCCGGAGGAAGACTTCTCGAAGGTTTTCGAGATGATCTTCTTTTCTTTTGCTTTTGACGGCGAGGTCATCAACGTAACATTCAACCGTCTTGTGCTGCATATCTTGGAATATTTTCATCATAGCCCTCTGATATGTGGCACCAGCATTCTTCAGACCAAATGGGGTTCGAAAGGATGTATGTTTTTCATCCTCAGGATGCATCTTTATCTGATTGTAGCCAGAGAAACCATCCATGAATGTCATTCGCTCGAATCCACAGGTATTATCAATCATTACATCTGGTATGGGGAGTGGAAATTCATCTTTTGGGCATGCGCCATTCAGGTCTCTATAGTCAATACAGACCCTGATCTGCCCATTTTTCTTTGTCACGGGGACAATGTTGGCCAACCATTCAGGATGTTGTTCCTCACGGATGAAGCCGACGCTTTTGAGTTTTTGAACTTCTTGTTCAATTTTATCCATCACATCTGGACGGAATCTTCTTTGGCCTTGCTTAACAGGCTTGATGTCTTCTTGAAGATTGAGTTTGTGAACTGCTATTTTGGGGTCTAAGCCTGGCATTTCAGCGTAAGACCATGCAAAGCAATCAACGAACTCACGAAGAAAGGCGATATACTCAGGTAACTCATCATCCTTTATAATCTTGCTTATGAATACAGGACGTGGGTTATCTGGTGTTCCCAAGTCTATCTTTTGAACAGGATCTTCTGTTGGAAGGTTCGAAGGTGGTTCCTCCACAATATTTTCGGAGGCTTCCAGCTCAACGAAACCTTCTGGGGTTTCAAGGGCATTTCCAGACCAAGGTTTTGTTCCTTTCCACGGGTTTTCTTGATCGGTAATTTTCCCAAGGCTTGCTATGAGATGATCCCAATTGCCTGTTGAAACCGAGTCGAAGTAGGCTACTTCTTTTGGAGATGAGGGTTCTTCTGGGTCAGAAGTCCACACGTCTGTGCCATCGGACAACTCCTCTTCATTTTCGGAGAAATCGTGCCAATTGGATGAGCTTCCTGGATCTTTGTCAGGTGACTCATCAAAGAGATATCCAGGGAGATCGATGTCTTCATGGACTTGAGATGTTGAGGCTTGGTCAGTATATTGACTTTTAAGCCTTTGTGTCAACTGTCTCAAGGGAGTGTCAGGATCATACCCTAACCCGTGTGAAGACTTTTCTATATAGCCGTAGAGTCTCCAATCTTCCAGCTGGCTTTTGGTCAAGACGGGCCCCAATGGCGTGAGAATACCGCGTCCTTCTCCCAAACCGACTGGGTTTTGAGCGTCATAGCCCATTTTCTTCATAATAGCTTGTGCCACAGAACTGTATAAGGATAGTTGAGGCGTACCTTTATTTTGGAAAGGTTCAAGCATGGAGTTTGATGAAGAAGCATCCGATCTATGGAAGAAGATCGGCTTTTCCTTTGTTGAAGTTGCTGGAACAACGAAGGAAGCTGACGCAGGATCTTCTATGTCAGAAGTTGTCTCCATTGGAGTAAGAGCAGGCTGAACTTGCTGAGTGTCAGCTTGGCTTGACGATGTGTCGTCTTCTGGCTCTGAATCCGAGTCCGTGTCTTGCATGATAGATACGAAAGAGACAACAAATTTGCCCCCAGGCTTTTGTTTTGCCTTCTTCACTTTAGTTGTGATGACCAAAGGCTTTGAAGATTTGAGGGAGATGATGAAGGGAGTTTGCATGCTCTCTTCAGATTTACCGGATGGTTCATTTTCTTCCGGTGATTGTTGAGGAGCTTTGCCTTTATCTTTCTGGAGATTTTCGGCAAAGGATGCTGTGTGTTTTTCCTCTTCTTCTTTTTCACCTTCATACATCTGTGAGTCTGCGAAGTGGACTTCTTTACCTTTGAAGGGTTTTCTGTCCGCAAAGACTCGATGTATCATGCCGTCGTCGCCAACAAACTTGATGCATTGATGTAGAGTTGAAGGGACAACACCATTCTCATGGATCCAAGGGCGTCCGAGAAGGATGTTGTAGCATGAAGGGGTCTTTATTGCATACACTGTGACCTCAGAGATAAGATCACCGATCTGCAACTTGAACCTGATTTTGCCTATTGGCCTTTGAGTACTCCCATCGTATCCAAAGATAGATACAGATGTGTGGCTCAGTTTGCTGGGTGGGATGCCCAATTCTTCAAGAGCCGATGTGGAGATGAGGTTGAGTGCAGAACCTGGGTCGATCTGAACTCTATGCATAGGCATTTCCTTGATATACCCTGTGAAGTACAGGGGTCGGTTATGCCTGGTTTCGCCAAGTAGGAGGTCGTCCTTTGTAAAGGCGATGGTTGCACTGGCTGCTTTTTTAACCGAGAGGCATTCAATGCATGATCCCTCAGTTTTCTTCTTTTCTCCCTTTGAGGAGGCTTCTGATTTTTTGACCCGGTAATCCATTTCAATTTGGAGGACTTGCGGGGCATGTTTGTCGACATCCTCATTCAGCTTTTGTAATTCCGAAATGAGATTATCACGAGTGTGCGGAGACATTCGCAACAAATCTAGGATGTGTAGTCGTGCAGGTATGTGCTTGAAATGTTCAATCAAGTCATACTTGAAAGCCTCCTTAGGGCCTGCATGTTCATCATTGTTGCCACTAGGGGCGCTTACAACATCTTTTCCCGAAGGATTTACATATGTAAAGGAAGATTGGTTGTAATTTTTGTGGTAGTCCCGGCCAGAGCGGGTGCCTCTACCAATTTCGAGAGCTTCTTGAGAAGGGTCTTCGTTTGGAAGATTGTCTTCAGGATCAAGAGGCTGTCGTTTTTCATTTGCTGAGGATGTATCAGCAGCAGAGTTACCATCCTCAGTGATTGTGTTGCATGGAGCATTTTCCGGGAACAAGTCCTGAACAGCATCCAGCAATCTTTCTTCTTCGTTGACTAATTCATCGTCCCAAGCATCAATGGCTGGGAATTCTTCAGTCAGGAAGGGTGTGAACTTTGAAGTCACAGTCTCAGGAGAAGAAACCTGAGAGGGTGTCATCTCAGTGAAAGTCACGTGAGACGAGGTGGCTCCAGAAGATATATTGCTAGGCGTCGCCGGAGTGTAAGTGCTCTTATCAGACGATGCTTCGGAAGAGCTATAATCCCGAATTATCACATTACAGGAAGCTCTGACGGGAGACGTTGCCTGATCGGAGTCAGACGCATCCTCGGATGTGAGAGGATCGTCTATCCAGCAATTTTCTCCATTTTCAGGAGTTAAGGGAGGATGTACCTGGTGGTCTTCAGGGACTTCAGGCTCTGGATTGCGAGGAGGCTCGCTGACGCGTTCTTGCTCTTGTTCTAGAGCGAGTCGTTGCAAGATCCTTGCATATTCTTCAAGATCAGGCATGGGAGCCGGATCTTCTTCTTCATCATCTCTTTGTGGCTCAACATTGTTGATTTCCACTGGAGTAATGAGAGGTGCTGGTTCAGCAGCATTTTCTTGTACAGCTTCTTGGTCTTCTTCATCATCAGACCAGGATCCTTGTGGCTGTAGGGGGTTATACCAGATTACTGGCATAAGATGAGACTCAGGAACCCATTCTTCATCGGAGAGATATTCTCCTGTTTCAAGGGACTCCTCCCACTCATCTGTGTAGTTGGATTCGAATCCATCATCGGTGTCGCTGGACTCGTATCCATCAATGGAGAATCCAACTACCGAATTGCAAGAGTATGATGCCTCCTGCATGGCTTCTTTGAATTGAGGTGGCATGAAATCACTGAGAGTGAATTTCCTTACCCCCTTTGAAGTCTCTGGAAGGGATGTTTTTGTTACCTCCAGTGAAGCGGTAGAGGAAGCCTCTGCCTTTTCTTTGACCTCTAGTTTTGGCTGGGTCTTCTCTTGCCGTTTGAGCTTGAGGAGATGTTTCCTAGCCTGCCTTTGCTGTTGAGCTGTAGGCTTTGTTTTCACGACCTCCCAATTTTCATCTTCTAGGAGATCGGGGTGTACCCATATCGGTTGTCCGTCTGGTGTCGAGTAAGGAACCAGTTGCTCGGACGCTTCGATTGAGTTTATCACCTTGAAGGAAGTAGTGATCTTCTTCTTCAGTGATCTTGATGTTTGTCCACATGTCACCATATTGACGGAGGCAGACCCATAGTTTTTGTCAAAGGTGATGACTCCGTTTTTCCACATCTCATTTATTTTCTCTCTCACAACGAAGCATTGATTGAGAGGATGCGAGATCATCTGGTGGTATGGACAGTACCGAGGATCGTTGGTTTTACCAACATCACCCGGTCTTTTTGGTTCAGGCAAGGTGAGCTTGCCGTTTGCCACAAGAGCCCCGAAGATTTCATCAACATCTTCATCAAACGGGTATTTTTTCTCTACTCGTTCTTTGAAGGCATCAGAGAGTTCAGGTTTCTTACCAACAGCTTTGTTTTCAGCTTTCTTTGGTGGCTGAGGAGCTGACTTGGTCTGCACATTGAGGACCTCTTTCTTCTTTGGTTTTGAGGTCGTAATGGCGGTTGGCTATTTTCTTGATGATTTCTGACTGTTGAGGACCTTAATCACCGTTTCAGCTTCCATGGAAGCTTCTAGGAGTTCTCCCAGGTTTTTTGATTTGTTGCCGATGATCATGGAGCGGATTCTGGCTCTCATGTTGTTTCGGCAGATGTCGACTAGCGACGCTTGTAGCAATACATCAGAGCATTTGTATGCCATTGCTTTCCACTTGTGAATGAAGTCATATGTTGATTCATTCTCCCCCTGTTTTAGGCTGCACAGCTGAGCCATAGTAGCGGGATGATCTTCACCTTTGAAATGAGTCAGGAAGCGTGTCTCTAGCATGGCCCAGTTTTGGATTGAGTCCTCCGGCAGAGTGGAGTACCAATCGAAGGCCGTACCTTTTAGGGTACTTGCAAAGAGGCGGATCTTGAGTGCATCTTGATCCGCGATAGCTCCCGTTAGGATCTTGAAGTGGATGACGTGCTGTCTGGCTGATCCTTTCCCCGTATATGTTTGGAGAGTAGGATGCTTGAATTTGGTGGGGAACGGGACCGAGTCCATCCATAAGGGATATGGTGGCTTGATCCCATGCTCCTTGAGTATATCCTCTTCTTTTGCTTTGGCGAGGATACCGTCTACGTCCTTTTTGGTAAGGGCGCGTGACTCATTTTCTTCTCTATTTACCTCGTCGTCTTGATGATTCGGAGGAGGTTCATTGTTCGCCTGATTTTGGAAGGCGAGGAGAAGGTTTTCCATCAGAGTTTCAATCCTCTGCTGGCCCTGTTCCAACTGCTAGATGCGGGTGATCGCATCTTCTGGAGGTGGATTGCGGGGTGGTGGCTCAGAATTTGTAGCCAAGACATTCATCCTTCGTGATTCGAACGAAGAAACTGTCCTGGTGACTGAGCTGGGGCTCATTCTTTTTGAAGAAGAGCTTGAGGAAGGATCACTCTGCTGTCCTTTGCTTGAAGGAGCAGGGGATTCTTCTGAATGTCTTCTTGTCCTTGAGACGCTGCGGGTCATCGGACGTCGGACATGGATTTTTGTTGCTGATTTTTGGCGCCTTCTGGTTTTTCCAACCATATGGACGGCAGTAACTTGGTTGGGTCTTTCTTTTTCGACCCATTTAGGAGAGACTTGAAGTGTGGGAGGCTGGGTCCTTTGCTTCTCTAGTCTCTTTTGTCGGTACGACGCGCGGCGGCGTATACGACGAGCAATTTGAGCTTCGGTCAGCTCTGACTGGGCTTTGACGATGAAGGATGTGCTCCCTCGGGCGCAGCAGCCGAGCCTGTCTTCTTTGTAGCTGGGCAAGGACAGGATGCGAACCCTGTCCTTCGCCTGTTGCAGCGAAGCTTTGAGTTTTTGAAGTTCGGCCCCTGGAGAGATGAAGGGTTGAACTGCGGGTTTGTAGGCCTTACCAGGTGCTTGTGGAGGCCTTGTGATGCATGACTTGATTTTGGGCTTGTAGGAACAAGCCGGCTCATGCTGGGATGACTTGGAAGTCGAGTCGGAGATGGGTCTCTC
Source organism: Litsea cubeba (assembly GCA_012931725.1). Lineage (NCBI taxonomy): Eukaryota > Viridiplantae > Streptophyta > Magnoliopsida > Laurales > Lauraceae > Litsea > Litsea cubeba. The sequence continues at coordinate 40,798,977 of CM022944.1, read as the reverse complement.
CTCTTTCATGTAGGCAAGAGGATAGAACTGGTTCTCCTTGAGTGGGGCCAGGAATGCTGGCTTAGTGGATGTCTGGGACCTTCTCTGTTTTGGTGAAGGTCTTGGGGACCAAGTCTTGGGGTAGACCTGGTTGTTTGCAGGTTGAGGCTTCGTGGGGCTGCCACGGGCTTCAGGCCTTCTGGTGCTCGCCTTTGGTGTCACGGTAGTGACACGTTGAGAGGCGAGTTTCTGCTTCTTGGAGGGAGCAGTTTGTTCCTCAGGAAGTGGGAATGGTCCCAGCGTCCCAAAGACGATAGTCCGGGGAGTCGAGGTCGACCCGGAGTTCAGAGAGTTGCCGAGGGAGTTGACACTTCGGCAGCTGATGGGGCGCTTGTAGGTGCGCGTGGTTTGCTTCTGTTGAAGCATGAGTTCTTGCTTGTTTTCATCGAAAGTAATGGTTAGTGAAGCTGCCATTGTTAGTTTTCGAAAATTTCTGAAACAAGACCACATCCATTAGTAATCACAAGAATATAATGATCATAAATGGGAAGTTCTATGGTTTCGTCTTTTCAAATTGCTCGAGGTAGATGACCAAAGCAATATGAGGAAGGCAAAATTCCATAGAAGGTACAATTGTTCTGATCGCAGGTATGGTAAGCCCGGAATGGGCATCCCAGTGACTGCTAGAAGCAATTGTGAACTTAAATTCGACTTATCGAGAAGCAGAGCTTGCTCGAGGTAAGAAGAATATAAAGTTGGAGTTACAGATGTGCCGGTTGCAATACAGTAGACCCTACAAGGGCGTACTAGTACCGCTAGACACAAATGTTTTGAGACCGCATCCATGAGATGAGATTCTCTGTTTTGAAAGGTCAAGATTGGATTCATCAAAGAGAGCAGATGGTATTCCGATCTAGACACGGGCTCAGCGATTTCCGCGAGCGCCAGTGCTCAGAAAGAAATGAACCATAATTTCTCGGATCTGAATCTAAAGATGACGAGTTTTTTTTTTGAAAAGTCAATATCGGGTTCATCAAATAGAGCAAAAGGCACTCCAATCTGAACACGGTCTCAGTGATTTCCGTGAGCGCCAGTGCTCAGAAAGGAGAAGACCAAGATTTCTCCAATCTAAACCCAAAATGACGGAAGTTTTTTTTTTTTTGAAGATTTTGAAGATTTTTTTTAAAAAAAATCTCTTTTTTTTTATTTTATTTTAAGATTTTTTTTTTGAAAAAAAAAATTTATTTTTTATTTTTTATTTTAAAATTTTTATTTTTTTAAAAAAAAAATTATTTTTTTTAATTTGTTTAAAAGACGAGAGAGTACACATAGGCCTCCTAACCCGGTCTTATGAAATCTTGATTGATAGAATTGCCCCCAGGTAAGGGTAGGATTACTTAATGAACCCGTTTGGAGGACCCTTGCCTAGAACAGTCAAGCTGTCTCCACACTCTGGACAAGGCTTTTCTTTGAATCAACCATGATCAAAGAACACAGTTGGTTTAACCTTAGTGGTCTATGTCTTTTTTTTATTTTTTTATTTTTTTTTATAAACTCATCGAAGAGAAACAATGGCCCAACCCCCGATCCGAACACGGTCTCAGCGATTTCCGTGAGCGCCAGTGCCCAGAAGGGAGAGGATCAAAGTTTCTCAATTTTGAATCCAAATTGAGAAATCTAAATTTTTTTTTATATTTTATATATATATATTTTTTTTAGATCTTTAATGAACTCATCGAAGAGAAACAATGGCCCAACCCCCGACCCGAACACGGTCTCAGCGATTTCCGTGAGCGCCAGTGCCCAGAAGGGAGAGGATCAAAGTTTCTCAATTTTGAATCCAAAATGAAAAATCTGATTTTTTTTTGTTTTTTTTGTTTTGAAAAGAGAAAGAGTGGAAATAAATTCAAAGAATTAGAAATTTCCAAACAAAAAAATCTCATCTCATTTTTTTTAGATGCGGAATTCAACATAGGCCACCAATTATAAAGTAGCCAAGGAATCGAGAAAAGAAATATAAGCATAGAGCAAAATATATGATATGCAAATATTTCATTTCTAGCATCGTGTTCCCAAATAAACGGGTCCCACCGGGTGGAGCCAGCTTGATGGACCGCGCTCCAATGCTCGAGTTCCTACCGAGGTCGGCGGACGTGGGAGTCCGTCGGGTCCGACCCTTTCGTAACCGGGGGGCAGGGGCGTGCATCAACATTTCTTTTTTTTTTATGGGTGTGCCAGATTTTCTATTTTACTTGGAATTGCAAGTGGTGATCCGGAGATCAACCTTCGCAAGTAAAAAGGAAATCAACTTCTTTCAAGTTTTCCATTGCACATATATTTAAGAAAAGAGACATTTTTCTTGGTTTGCCGTGAAAGGCGATTTTTTGGCATTTATAGCCGATTTTTGGCGTTTATAGCCGATTTTTGGCGTTTATAGCCGATTTTGGCGTTTATAGCCGATTTACAATCCTTATCAATAATGAAAGACAAGAATTGTGATTTTTGTCTCTTTTAAAAAAATACAAACTACAATGAAAAGCAAGAAAAGGAGGATCTAACTTCTCAGGAGATTGTGGGGGACTCGTTTAGATTGACGGTCGCAAGCCATATGTGGGCTTCGCCATCATCCATGCAGATGAGAACAGAGGATGCTAGTGATTCGCTTGGCTTGGCTATAACCTCGGGTTTTTAGAGGACAAAGACCAAAAGGAGGTCCTATGTCCAATAAAAAGCCGAGTAGACGGGCTGAAAAGCCACATCTAAGCCATTGGAGGCAGGTGGAGAAGGCAAGGACCTTGGGGGGGGGTACCCCCCAAGGGACTTTTGTCACCTTGTTGCGGTGGCCGGTGTAGAACTTCCGCAGAGTTTTCTCTCCTTTTCTTTTCTCTGGATTTCTGTGCTTCTGTCTGTCTGTGTGTTTGTGCTTTTTTCTGATGAGTGATGGCCTCGTTGGTTCTCGCCGCCAAGAGGCTTGATTTAGGTGTTCGAGGGTTGATGTAGGGTCAAACGTTGTCGGTTTGACTCGAAACTTGACGTGGAGCCTTTTGGATGTATTTTGAGACCATCCATCGGCTCCGATCGAAGATTTGGTGTCTCCGATGCTTTGACCGCCGGGAGCTCCTTTTCAGCTGCCGGAGAAGCGAAGTTAGGCCAAATGATTTTGAAATGGCCCGAAACTTCTTGTGTACTCCTCTTTTGGCTATCTTGAAGGATCTTGTAGTTTTTGTTTGATTCTGACAAGATTTGATTTTTTGGAAGTAGCATTGCCTATTTATGGCAGGTTGCGACTTCATGTAGCTCTTTGGATCTTGAAGAGGCAAAGTGACATTTTTGGTGTCAACAGTGAGTTTCGGGAACCCACTCTTCATCGGAGAGATATTCTCCTATTTCAAGGGATTCATCCCATTCGTTGGTGTAGTTGGATTCGAATCCATCATCGGTGTCACTGGACTCGTATCCATCAATGGAGAATCCAGCTACCGAATTGTTAGAGTATGATGCCCCCTGCGTGGCTTTTTCTTTGATTGAGGTGGCATGAAATCACTGAGAGTGAATTTTCTTACCCCCTTTTAAGTCTCTGGAATGGACGTTTTTGTTGTCTCCAGTGAAACGGTAGAGGAGGCCTCTGCCTTTTCTTGGACTTCTTGTTTTGGCTGGGTCTTCCCTTGCCATTTGAGCTTGAAGAGATGTTTCTTAGCCTGCCTTCGCTGTTGAGCTATAGGCTTTATTTTCACGATCTCCCGATTTTCATCTTCCAGGAGATCGGGATGTACCCATATGGGTTATCCGTCCGGTGTTGGGTAAGGAACCAGTTCTTCGGACGCTTGAATTCTGTTTATCACCTTGAAGGAAGTAGTTATTTTCTTCTTCGGTGATTTTGATGTTTGTCCACATGACACCATGTTGACGGAGGCAGACACATAGTTTTTATCAAAGGTGATGACTCCGTTTTTCCACATCTCGTTTATTTTCTCCCTCACAATGAAGCATTGATTGAGAGGATGCGAGATCATCTGGTGGTATGGACAGTGCCGAGGATCGTTGGTTTCGCCAACATCACCTGGTCTTTTGGGTTCAGGCAAGGTTAGCTTGCCGTTTGCCACAAGAGCCCTGAAGATTTCATCAACATCTTCATCGAATGGGTATTTCTTTTCTACCTCCCAGGTTCTTTGATTTGTTGCCGATGATCATGGAGCGGATTCTAGCTCTTATGTTGTTTCGGCAGATGTCAACTAGCGACGCTTGTGGCAGTATATCCGAGCATTTGTATGTCATTGCTTTCCACTTGTGAATGAAGTCATATGTTGACTCATTCTCCCCTTGTTTTAGGCTGCACAGCTGAGCCATAGTAGCGGGATGATCCTCATCTTTGAAGTGAGTTGGAAGCATGTCTCTAGCATGGCCCAGTTTTGGATGTCCTCCGGAAGAGTGGAGTACCAATCAAAGGCCGTACCTTTTAGGGTACTTGCAAAAAGGCGGATCTTGAGTGCATCTTGATCCGCGATAGCTCCCATTAAGATCTCTAAGTGGATGACGTGTTGTCTGGCTGATCCTTTCCCCATATATGTTTGGAGAGTAGGATGCTTGAATTTTGTAGGGAACGGGACCGAGTCCATCCATAAGGGATATGGTGGCTTGATCCCATGCTCTTTGAGTATATCCTCTTCTTTAGCTTTTGCGAGGATACTGTCTACGTCCTTTTTGGTGAGGGCGCGTGACTCACTTTCTTCTCCGTTTACCTCATCATCTTGATGATTAGGAGGAGGTTCATTGTTCACCTGATTTTGGAAGGCGAGCAGAAGGTTTTCCATCAAAGTTTCAATCCTCTGTTGGCCTTGTTCCAACTGCTGGATGCGTGTGAGCGCATCATCTTGAGGTGGATTGCGAGGTGGTGGCTCAAAATTTATAGCCAGGACGTTCATCCCTAGAGATTCGAACAAAGAAACTGTCCTGGTGACTGAGCTGAGGCTCATTCTTTTTTATGCAGAGCTCGAGGGAGGATCACTCTGTCATCCTTGGCTTGAAGGAGCAGTGGATTCTTCTAAATGTCTTCTTGTCCTGGAGATGTTGCGTGTCACCGTACGTCGGACATGGATTTTTGTTCCTGACTTTTGGTGTCTTCTGGTTTTTCCAACCATTTGGACAGTAGCAATTTGGTTGGTCTTTCTTTTTCGATTGTGAGAGACTTAAAGTGAAGGAGGCTGAGTCCTTTGCTTCTCTAGTCTCTTTTGTCGATACGACATGCGGCGGCGTATACGGCGAGCAATTTGAGCTTCGGTCAGCTCTGGGTGGGCTTTGACAATGAAGGTTGTGCTCTCTCGGGCGCAGCAGCCAAGCCTGTCTTCTTTGTAGCTAGGCAAGGATAGTATGCGAACCCGGTCCTTCGCCTGTTGCAGTGAAGCTTTGAATTTTTTGAGTTCGGCTCCTGTAGAGATGAAGAGTCGAACTGTAGATTGTAGGCCTTAGCTGGTGCTTGTAGAGGCATAGTGATGCATGATCTGATTTTGGGCTTGTAAGAACAAGCCGGCTCATGCTGGGTTGACTTGGGAGTTAGGTTGGAGATGAGTCTCTCCTCTTTCATGTAAGCAAGATGGTAGAACTGGTTCTCCTTGAGTGAGGCCAGGTATGTTGGCTTGGTGGATGTTTGGGACCTTCTTTGTTTTGGTGAAGGTCTTGGGGACCAAGTCTTAGGAGAGACCTGGTTGTTTGTGGGTTGAGGCTTCGCAGGGGTGCCAGCGGGCTTCGGGCTTTTTGGTGCCCGCCTTTGGTGTAATGGTAGTGACACGTTGGGAGGCGAGCTTCTGCTTCTTGGAATGAGTAGTTTGTTCCTCGGGATGTGGGAATGGCCAGCATCCCAAAGACGATAGTCCGGAGAGTCGAGGTCGACCTGTAGTTCAGAGAGTTGCTAAAGGAGTTGACGCTTCGACAGCTGATGGGGCGCTTGTAAGTGCGCGTGTTTCGCTTCTGTTGAAGCATGAGTTGGTGCTTGTTCTCATCGAAAGTAATGGTTAGTGAAGCTGCCATTGTTAGTTTTCAAAAAATTTCTGAAACAAGACCACATCCATTAGTAATCACAAGAATATAATGATCATAATGTTGGAATTTGAGATGACTTAAGAAGTTTAATGAAGCATTGAAGTGTTTAGTATCTCAAGTAATCATTTGATGTTGGAATTATTGTCAACACAATGTTACAAGTATGGTGTTGATAGTGTGGTGTTGATAAAGCTTCAAAGTAAACAGAGCTGAACCAGGTTCAGGAATTCAGAATTCCTGAAGCAGAGTGGTAGGTCGACCGGGCACCTCATGCGGTCGACCGGGAAAGAGAAACCTGCAGAAAACAGATTTAGATAGCTCCCAGTTATTTTGTGACACAGTGTGACGCCGGTCGACCGGGGACACCATGCGGTCGACCGAGCACGACAGTTATCTGCTTCCACAGTGTGTCGCCGGTCGACCGAAGACACCATGATGTCGACCGAGCACGGGAACCAGAATTGCACAGAAATTAGAAGTTGTGCACGAAAATTCAGGATTTTTATGTATTTCGTTTGGGACTCTTTCTAAACGAATTCTAGCCTAATTTGAACACTCTTAAGGGTTACCATAACCTATATAAAGGCTTCATTGGTTCGTTTTGAAGTACACAGAAGACAAGAGAGAACAAAAAGAAAGAGTTTTGGAGAGAAGAGTGATTGGAGAAGAAGCTGTTGCTCTGTGCAGTTGTGTTGCACGTTTCTACAGCAAGTGTGGACGAGAATGTGCTCATGAAGATGGTGATTCGTCCATAAGATAAGTGTCTCTCTGTTTATGCTTTGAATTTCAATTTGTAAGGGATTGAGAGAGAGAGATTGTAGAGGGGAAGGGCTGTAGAAAAGTTCTCTACTTTTATTCTGTAGAACATCAAGTTGGTGCTTGGTGTTAGGGGTTTGGTGATCCTATCTGTTGGTGCAGATAAATTGTAAAGGGAGTAGGTGCTTCCTAGATAGTTGGTGCTATTTGAAACTTAAGGGTTGGTGCTCTTTGTCGTTGGTGCGACTAAATAGATTCAGACCTGTTCCGGATCGGTGTTCGGACAGTCTTTGAACCGTGGACGTAGCCTTTTGGTGAACCACGTTAAATCTGGTGTCCTTGTGTGATTTGATTTGCTTTTGTTGTTAAATTGGACCTGTTTTTAAGAAATCACTGATTCACCCCCCCCCCCCTCTCAGTGATCGCGATATCTAACACATAAATGGGAAATTCTATGGTTTTGTCGTTTCAAATCGCTAGAGGGGCATGACCCAAGCAATATGAAGAAGGCAAAAAGCCATAGAGGGTACAATTGTTCTGATCGCAGGTATGGTGAGCCCAGAATGAGCATCCCAGTGACTGCTAGAAGCAATTGTGAACCTAAATTTAACTTATCGAGAAGCAAAGCTTGCTCGAGGTAAGAAGAATATAAGATTGGAGTTACAAATGTGCCGGTCGCAAATACATTAGACCCTGAAAGGGCGTACCAGTACCGCTAGGCACAAATGTTTGGAGACCGCATCCATGGGATGAGATTCTCCATTTTCTTGAATCAACCTGATTTAAGAACGCAATTGATTTAACCTTAGTGGTCTATGTCTTTTTTTTATCCCAAATAGACTCACCGAAGAGAAACGATGGCCCAATCCCCGATTCGCCACAGGCTCAACATTTCTGCAAGCACCGGTGCCCGAAAGGAAAAGGATCAATGTTTCTCAATTTTGAATCCAAAATGAGAAATCTGATTTTTTTTTTAAATCCCGAAAAGACTCATCGAAGAGAAACGATGGCCCAATCCCCGATTCGTCACAGGCTCAACATTTCTACAAGCATCGGTGCCCGAAAGGGAAAGGATCAAAGTTTCTCAATTTTGAATCCAAAACAAGTAATCTGATTTTTTTTTTGAAATCCCGAACAGACTCATCGAAGAGAAATGATGGCCCAATCCCCGATTCGTCATAGGCTCAACATTTCTGCAAGCACCGGTGCCCGAAAAGGAAAGGATCAAAGTTTCTCAATTTTGAATCCAAAATGAGAAATCTAAGTTTTTTTTTTAATTCTTTTTAAAAGAGAGAGTGGAAATAAATTCAAAAAATTAGAAATTTCCAAAAAATCCTAGCTCATTTTTTTTAGATACGAAATCCAACATAGGCCACCAACTAGAAAGTAGCCAAGGACATAAGAAAAGAAGTATAAGCATAGAGCAAAAAATATGGTATGCAACTACTTCATTTCCAAGCATTGTGTTCTCAAATGAACGTGTCCCACTGGGTGTGCCAGCTTGATGGACCGCGCTTCTGAATGGTGCTACCGAGGTTGGCGGACGTGGGAATCCGTTTGATCCGACCATTTCGCGCCCGGGGGGCAATGCGTGCATCAACATTTTTTTGTGTGTGGGTATGCCAGATTTTCTATTTTACTTGAAATTACAAGTGGTGATCCGGGGATCGACCTTCGCAAGTAAAAAGGAAATCAACTTCTTTCAAGTTTTCCATTGCACATATATTTAAGAAAAGTGACATTTTCTTGATTTTCCGTGAAATGTGATTTTTTTGGCATTTATAGCCGATTTTTGGCATTTATAGCCAATTTTTATCGTTTATAGCCGATTTTGGCATTTATAGCCATTTATAGCCGATTTACAATTCTTATCAATAATGAAAGACAAGAGTTGTGATTTTTGTCTCTTTTGAATAAATACAAAATACAATGAAAAGCAAGAAAATGATGATCTAACTTCTCAGGAGATTGTGGGGGACTCGTTCAGATTGATCGTCACAAGCCATGTGTGGACTTCGCCATCATCCATGCAGATGAGAACAGATGATGCTCTTGATTCGCTTGGCTTGGCTATAACCTCAGATTTTTAGAGGACAAAGACAAAGAGGAGGTCCTATGTCCAATAAAAAGCTAAGCAGACGGGCCGAAAAGCCATGTCTAAGCCATTGGAGGCAGAAGGAGAAGGCAAAGACCTTGGGGGGTACACCTCAAGGGACTTTTGTCACCTTGTAGCGGTGGTTGGTGCAGAACTTTCTCAGAGTTTTCTCTCTTTCTTTCTCTGGATTTTCTGTGCTTTTTTCTGATCTAGGATCTGTGGAAATGTTTTCCGATATGGATTTCTTTGGAGTGCTCTCCTATTTATAGGCTCTTGGTATCCATTTAGGAGAGTTTATGGGCTTTAATAATCATTAAGCCGCATAATGGGAGGAGTTACAAGGTTTAATTCCTTTATTTCGTAACTCCTGGACTTTGGCTTCTAATTGGCCGGTGGAGATTGAGGGCATTTAATCTCCTTTAATCGCCATGATGGGAGGAGTTTCATGGTTTAAATGCTCTAAATCAATTGACTTGTAACTCCTGGATGCTCGCTTCTTATTGGGCCGTCCAAAGAAATGAATTAATGACTGCTATAAAGCTAGTCAATTAATCGCATTAAGTGGTCGCCGAGCAGTTGAAGAGTCGCGGGCCGTGCCGCGTCTTTTGGGATTCTTCTGGCGATGATCATTGCTGGATCTTTATATAGATCGACATCGGATGACCACGTAACTTCAGGCATTAATTGTCAACAGCGGGTCGGTGCTATAAGTGCAAAAATTATAACTCACAAGATTATGGGGTGCCTGGTAGGACTTATCCAAATATATGATGAAGGTCAGCTGCCTTTAAGCCTAAAAGGGGAGGAACAAACGGTCAGAGGACCCTGGCCTGAGTGGCGCAAGGCTCTCTAATGCCTAAGTTAGTGTATGAACTAATCAGAGGAAGAAAAGGGAGAAGTGAGACAGAGTAACGGCTCAAGAGGGGATGTCTGTGCATACCTTTGTTATGGAATGTTCTCTTATTTATAGATGATTCTACTTGATATCTTGGAGTGGGCCCCTTGATTTGATAGGAATGATCTCGTTAGCCCACAAAGTAATAAATGCGGGTCCATCATAGCCCACGAAGCATTTAATGCCAGTCCGATCAGCCCATGTCGCATTAAATGCATGTCATGTTGGGCATGATCGTGTTTCAAGCCTTTGGCAGTTGAGGTCCCATCGGATCCATCCTTGGGCTCTGCCCTGATTTGGCTACAGCTGCTGGATGCCGCCTTGTCAGGGATCTGGCGAAGATTGTGGACGGTTGGGATGGCCCATCTGTTCCAATGGCACATGCCAGTACTCTGCCACGTGTCCGATGACGTGGCGGACGTAGGGGCGAGACCATGGTTTTTTATCTTGCCTGCCGACCCGACTCTCTCAGCCGAGGTCAGGTGCGCAGCCGAGGTCGGCCTACGTAGCCGAGCTCAGTATGGAAGCCGAAGTCAAGCTGGTTTCAGCCAAGGCTCTGACCCTGCTGCCGAGGTGTGTCTAGACGGCACGTGGGTGCGCTAATTGACGTCTTATCGCTGAAATCAGTATAATCTTGGTGTCTTGAAAATCTCCCCACACAATTGCCCCTAGCTTATGACTTCTTAGGGGCCCTAGCCTTTAGAGGTCGGAAGCAAGAGAGTCCGATTGGAGACGTTCGATCATTACTCAGCGCCGTTCTGACTCTGCGAGGTAATCAATGCCGCGCCCTGCTTACCACGGGAAACGAGCCGGGAGTTATACGTGTCGTTTCATTACTGACTGTGCCGTCAAATTGATGAGACAATCGCGAATCGCGATGCTGCCTCTTCGAGTTCCCGAATGGCGCCCAAGGAGGACTTCCTTTTTCTTATAAATAGGGGCATCTTCTTCTGCTCTACCTTCTTTATTTTCCCTCCTGATTTTCTTTATCTCCACTTTTGATCTTCGTTCTGCTCTTCGTCTTCATTCTCAAGATCTTTCCAGAGGTTTTCAGGCGAGGACGACTGCAGAACTTCGAGGATATCGCGCGCCCAGGCTGATTTTCATCCTTGGATCACTCTTCTTCTCCTGTAAGTCATCTCAAGTCCTTGTCTTTGTAGGGTTTTTCCCTTCTAGGCTCTCGTCTTGCCTCTCCTCTTCTAGGTTGTAGAAATGGCCAGTCCTAGGTTCCAGTCAGAGACATCCGAGAGTATAGCTAGGTTTAGGGGGCATATAATATCCCGGAGGGGGTCGGCCTCAAGCCGACGACTCCTTCCGACCATGCCCTGCGCTGCTGGTCCAGCGGCTGGATGCCGTTCCCCTTGATTTCTGTGATCGAGGGCGAGGTTAGATTTCCCTTACATCCCCTGCTGAGGGCCTACCTTAGTGCTTGGTCTTTTGCCCCCTGTCAGTTGATGCCCAACGGCTACAAGGTCGTGATGGGCACGGCGAAATTAAACGAGGTCTTAGGGATCAACCTCGGTGTCCATGACATCGAGGATGTGTATGACATCTGTAAGGCCGGGGGAGGCAACTACTATCTCTGGGTGAAACAACTTCGAAAGGACTTCGTCTTGGCTTTGGAAGATTCGGGTAAGAACGCTGAAGATGACCTTTTCTGCGTCTCGGGGGGACTAGGAGTTCAGCGTCGGTGAGGACAGGACGCACATGGTCCCGCGCCATCTCGGGGTCGTCCCAAGTAAACATCGTCCCTCCATTTTGCTTATTTCGTCCACCCTTTGAATTGCCGAACTGATATCCTTTTTTATTATGCCGAACTGCGTGAGAGGCAGTGTCGAGCGGCGCACGACGGTTGGAAGAAGAACGTCGTCGACCATAAAAAGGTCGAAAAATACACCGGGTATGAGAACAGGGCGGCCTGGAAGTTGCTAGGCTATACGCCGAGGTACCGCGGTCACTACAAGAGGATTGAGGCAGCGTCGGGGGATGAGCTGCAGACTGATTTGCCTTCTGCCACTTTGGCCGTGCCCGGGGGTATTCCGCTGACTGATCCGGTTGCAAGCCGAGTTGCATCTGGTGCCGAGGCATCTGCCTCCACCAGCTTGGGGTAATCAAGCTTAAGAGAGGCTGTAGAGGCTTATTCATCAAACCAAGGAGAGGGGATGGAAGGCGACTTGCCTTTGCCGAAAACCAGGGATCTGGGGGCCAAATTCAGGCGCGGGTCTTCATCCTTCGCAGCGCCTTCATCCGCCAGCGTCCTCGTGGCTTCGGGCTCGGGTGCTGTCGCCTTAACCTCCACCCTTGTCATCGCCCCGAACGAGGGAGAACGAAGACGCTCCCCCGAGCATACGAGGGACGGATCTCCACCCAGGAAGAAGTCCAGGGTGGGGGAAAAGGATTCGGGGGCCGAGCAAGCCCCAAAGGGCAAGACGCCTGCGCGCGTTCCTGGAGGTAAGGCTCCTCCTGAGAAGTGCGCCCCAGCGAACAAGGCTTCTGCGGAGATGGTCCGCGAAATCAGTGGACCTTCAGGGCAGGGATCCGGATCGGCCTCCGGGTCTTGTGCCGTCATGCTGGCAATGTGGAGGCCGAGGCTGGAGATTCAGCCCAGGAGGCCATTGAATGTGGAGGACCGGGTATTGGGGAACCCTCTTGCCATCGGGGCTCTCGCCAAAGCTTGTGCCCTCCCACGCGACATGGAGCAGCATGCAAAATCTGACAACGAGAAGCTGCTGGCCTCGGCGATTTAGGCCGCTCTCCTAGTAAGTATTCCTGGTGCGTTTCTGATGGATTTTGTTCCGGCTGCTCTTGTCTAATTCGTTCTCCTTTGCAGAATGTTCAGAGGCTCCAGTTGGTGCTAGAAAGGAGCGACAAAAACGTCTCCAGGGTTTCTCAACTGGAGTCCGAGAGAGAGAAGCTCAGGAAGGAGTTGGCGGACTCGATGAAGAGCAATGCCGAGGTGAATGCACAAATGGATGTGGCACTGGCCAGCATCACCGATCTCACGTCGAAGACCCACCAGCTAAGGGGGGAGATTCGAGTGAAGACGAAAAGGTCGCTCAAACTGGAGGCCGAGATGGCAAAACAAAGGGCAGAGTCGGCGGCCGAATCATCGAGGCAGCGTGCCAAACTGGCAGCTCAGCGTGTCGAACTGGAGCGGCTGCAGAAAGAGAGTGCCGAACTGGCAGCTCAGCGTGCCGAACTGGAGAGGCTGCAGAATGAGAGTGCCGATCTCAAGTCTTCGCTGCGGGCTGAAGTCCATGCCGCCTTCCAGAAGGGAGTGGACTGGGCCACGGAGGAATATGAAAGACAGGTGGAGGAGATAAGCTCCATTCTGTTCGAAGAGGGATGCCGGGCCGCACTGAAAGAGGCGGGGGTTTCTGAAGATCACCTGGTCTACCAGAACCTACCGAAGTATTCAGGCCCGGAACTTGAATCGGGCCCTACCCCACTGCCCGAGAGTCCCCGAGTTGAAGCGCCCTCTGCTGACCTCTTTTTGGGCGGTGCTCCATCTCTCCCTTCTGCGGGCGATGCTCTAGAGACTGCCGCGGCTGCTTTTGAGACCGCCAGTCCCCGAGAGAAACAATGAGGATGCTGACCAAGTCACCGAAGTCCCTGTAGCATTTTGAATACACTGTATTTCCTGCTTTCAAGTCGTAACCTTTTTATCCTTTGAAATGTAAAGTGACTCACTTGTAATCCTTTTTTCCTCCGAATGAAAAGGCAAGTTAGTTCGGTCGAGTTGTCTCATTTCTTTTCCTTTTGAGTCCGGCCTCTTTTTGTTTGAGTCCGGCTAAATGCTGTGGTATGAGAGCTGTCTGAGTTGGAAAGAGGATACCTAGCGGTCTTCATAGTTATCCGCCCTGATATCTCGCATTCTGAGGCTCATAAATAGTAATTAGTACAATGGTACGATCGATGCGAAAAACGAGCAAATGGCTCCACTTGTCACCATCGGATCCGTCAGTCAATTCATAGGAAACGTGCGCCCCATGCGAGGCATGGGAGGCCACATTTCATTAATGAGGTATTGGAATCCGAACCTCCTCCCCTGCTATAAATAGAAACCTTCCTCTGTTGTGTGTCTATCGTTATCTTGAGTGGAGAAGATGCGCCGGCGAAGAATGAGAGGTTCACAGCAGCGGCCTCTCGTGCCTTGTAAGGGCATGGAGGTCTGCTTGCTTTCGCCAAACGCCTTGCCAGATGCTCCGGTGACATTATTTCCCATGAGTGCCTCAGAACTCGTTGTTCCATATGGATCCCTTGCGGCTGAGAACTTCTTCTAGGTGAAGCTGTACCCAGTGGTCGTGGTCTGCGCGTTCTCTGAATATGGTCGCCGTGGACCACGCGTTCTCTGAACGCGGGTCCACGACCAACTCCTACCGATGCGGCTGCGTGGAGGTCGACTCCTGTCGATGCAGCTGGGAGTTGGTTGCAGACTTGGCTCTGTGGCGATCCAAGCATCGGCAGTGGACCAGGAGCTTGTTTGCAAATTTTGGTCTCACTGACCAAAGGGTATTGTAGAGCTCCTGTCACTGAGGACTAGATCGAAGTCTCCAAGCTGAGGACCAATGAAGATCAGAGTCTCGAAGCTTTCTTTTTTGTTTTTAGAGGACTGTGAGCCTCCTTATTGTAACTTTCTTCACTTTTCTGCAACTCATGTAATGGTGATATTACAATTAATAAAAATGAAGTTCGATCCAATTCAAATGGACTATGAGTTTCTTGTATCTCTGTGCTACTTTTTTCTATGCTTGCATTGCTTTTCTGCATTTCTGTGCTTTTTTTTTCTGTACGTGCACTGCTTTTCTGCATTTGTGTGCTTCTTCTTTCTATACTTGCACTGCTTTTCTGCATTTGTGAGCTTCTGCTGCTTTGTCCTTTAAAGACGGCTATTGGCCGAGGTGGACCCAGAATTCTGAGGAACTTGGTTGTGCGATCCCGGCTCTGGGATCAGTCTCGGGGGATATGACCCCAAAGTTTTGGGAGCGACTGGGCGTACGAACCCGAAGTCGGTCCCAGGGTGTATGAATCCAGAGTTTTAGGAGCGACTGGGTGTGTGAACCGTAAGTCAGTCCCTGGGTGCGTGAACCCAAAATTTTGAGAAGCCTGGGTATATGAACCCGAGGGCAGTCTCAGTGTGTATGAACCCGAGTTTTGAGGGCGACTGGGTGTATGAACCCTAAGTTAGTCCCTGGGTGCGTGAACCCAAAGTTTTGAGAAGCCTGGGTGTATGAATCCGAGGTCAGTCTCAGGGTGTATGAACCCGAGTTTTGAGAGCGACTGGGTGTATGAACCCTAAGTCAGTCCCTGGGTACGTGAACCCAAAGTTTTGAGAAGCTTGGGTGTATGAACCCGATGTCAGTCTCAGGGTGTATGAATCTGAGTTTTGAGAGCGACTGGGTGTATGAACCCTAAGTCAGTCCCTGGGTGCGTGAACCCAAAATTTTGAGAAGCCTGGGTGTATGAACCCGAGGTCAGTCTCAGGGTGTATGAACCCATGCTGCCGAACTCCGATATGGTGGCACAAATTGATGACAGGGCGAAGGCTGCTTTTATTGATCATGAAATTTTCATTACATCTCTAGAAAAAGAACTTCTTTAGGTGGGATGCATTCCATGGTCTCGGCAACCGCCTGCCTTCCAAGTCCTCGAGCTTGTATAAAGATCGTTCTGCTACCGAAACCACCCTAAACGGGCCATGCCAGTTCAGGGCCATTTTGCCTTCGTTTGGATCCCTGTCAGCCGGGAGGGTCTTCTTCAGGACCAGTTCTCCTACCGAGAAACTCCTCTCCTTGACTTTTTCGTTGTACCCTCTGGCTAGCCGTTGCTGGTAGTCGGCCAGTCGTATGGCTGCTGCTTCTCGGCGCTCGTCGGCCAGGTCGAGTTCCATCGCCAGGTTCATCTCGTTTCGGCCTTGATCGACAAGTTCTGTTCTCCGGGTAGGGAGGCCAATTTCTAGGGGAATGACCGCTTCCATCCCATATGCCAAAGAGAAAGGTGTTGCCGAAGTGGAACGCCTCGGGGTTGTCCTGTACGCCCATAACACACTAGGGAGCTCCTCTACCCATCTTCATTTCGCCCGGTCCAGTCGCTTTTTCAGGCCGTCAAGCAATACTTTGTTACAGATCTCAGCCTGACCATTACTTTGCGGGTATGCTGGGGTGGAGTAGTAGTTTCTGATGCCATGCTTTTGGCAGAAGTCTCTGAAGAAATTGGAGTCGAACTGAGTCCCGTTGTCCGAAATCAAGGTCTTGAGGATGCCAAACCTTGTAATGATATTTTTCCACACGAAATTCTTGGAATCCCTCTCGGTGATGGAGGACAGCGGTTCAGCTTCTACCCACTTTGTGAAATAATCCGTGGTAACTATCAGCCATCTTTTGTTTCCTGGAGCCCGATGGAGAGGTTCCATAATGTCCAGCCCCCATTGGGCGAAGGGCCATGGGCTAGAGAGGGGGCTCAGGTCCTGCGCTGGCTGATGAAGGGAATGGGAGAACTTTTGGCACTTTTCACACTTCCTGGCGTATATCTGCACGTCCTTTTGCATATACGGCCACCAGTAACCTTGGCTGATAGCTCGGTATGCCAGCGACCGCCCTCCGATGTGGCTTCCGCAGATTCCTTCGTGAATTTTGTACAAAAAGTCGTCCACCTTGTTCGGATGAACGCATTGGAGGTAGGGACCGGTGAAGGATTTTCTGTAGAGCTTGCCTTCAGGGGACAGCCAGAATCGAGCTGCCTTGAGTCTGATCCGGTGAGCTTCATTCTTGTCTTCGGGGAGCTGAACGTTCTTAAGGTAGGTAGTGATCGGGTCCATCCAACTTAGGCCAAGATCAAGGCATAGAACCTGCCGAGATGGATGGAGCTCTAAGCTTGATCTTGGTATCGACCCAACCTCAACAGTTCTTTTCTTTCCTGCTTCGACAGCGGAGGCCAGGTTTGCGAGCGCATCAGCGTGCGTGTTAGTATCTCTGGAGATCTGTCTGACCTCAACTATCTGGAAATGAGTGAGTAGTTTCTTTACGAGGGTTAAATAGGCCGCCATCCTATCGTCCCAGGCTTGGTAGTCTCCAGTTAGCTGGCTAGTTACCAATTGTGAATCGCTGAAGACCACCAATTGTCGGGCTCCGAGGATTCGGGCGCTGTTCAGTCCCGCACTCAGCTTCGTTGTTTGTTGCTTTGAAGTCCAAGGTCAGAGCTTGTTCTATGACCAATCCTTCTGGCGATTGGAGGACTATGCCTGCGCCAGCTCTCTTGGAAGTAGACGAGCCGTCGACGAAGACCTTCCATGCCGAGTTTAGAGCTTGGCTCCGAGACAATTCATTGACCTCGGTGACTTCGTTTTCATGCCCTATGCCCCCCAGTTTGGTGCCGGGCTGGGTTGAAGCCGAGCTCGGAGAAACGAACTCAACAATGAAATCTACCAAGATCTGGGCTTTGATCGCAGTCCTGGGTCGGTATTGGATGTCATACTGCCCCTGAGATTCTTCCTGAAAAGTCAGCTTTTTTGAAGATGGACCGGAGTGGGTGCTCCGTAATAACCACAATGGTGTGGGACTGAAAATAGTGTGAGCTTACGGGAGGCACCGACGAGTGCCAGCGCGAGCTTCTCAAGCAAAAAGTATCTAGTCTCGGCATCAAGGAGGATCTTGCTCGTGTAATAGATTGGCTTTTGCATTTCGTCGTCCTTTTTAACGAGGACGGAGCTCACCGCGTGATCCGAGACCGTTAGATACAAATATAATGTCTCCCACTGAGTTGGGGTAGAGAGCAAGGGTGGTGAAGAAAGATAGATTTTGAGTGCTTGCAATGCTTGGTCGCACTCAGGGGTCCATTGAAATTTTAAGTTTTTCCTTAAAAGCTGAAAGAAAGGCCGGCACTTATCTGACGATCTGCTGATGAATCGATTGAGTGCGGCGGCCATGCCAGTTACCTTTTGGACCTCCTTGGTAGTAGTCGGGCTCTGGATTCTCAAGGTCACCGTGATCTGGTCTGGGTTGGCTTCTATCCCTCTCCGTGTCACTAGACTTCCGAGGAATTTGCCAGAAACGACGCCGAAAGCGCATTTGGAGGCGTTCAACTTGAGCTTGAACTCTCTGAGGATGCTGAAGACTTGAGCCAAGTCCGCCAGATGGTCATGAGACTGCTTGGATTTGACAACCATGTCGTCAATGTATACTTCGACAGTTTTGCCGAGCTGAGCCTGAAACATCTTCGTGACGAGACGCTGGTAAGTTGCCCATGCGTTTTTCAATCCAAAGGGCAGATGACCTTATAACAATAAGTGTCGCGGGGGGTTATAAATGCAGTCTTCTCCTCATCCGGCTCAAACATCGGTATCTGGTGGTATCCTCGATAAGCATCGAGGAAGCTCATCCTATCGTGGCCAGCAGTGGCGTCGATCATTTGATCAATTTTTGGAAGCGGGAAGCTGTCCTTCTGGCAAGCTTTGTTGAGGTCGGTGAAATCGACGCACACCCTCCACTTGCCGGTTTTGTTCTTGACGACCACCGTATTGGCTAACCAGACCAGGTACTGGACCTCTTTGATCGCTTCAGCCTCTAGCAACCAGTCGACCTCCTCGACCACGGCTTCTGTCTGCGGCAAACCTGTCCTGCGGGCCTTTTGCACCAATGGCTTGTGGTTGGGATCTACGTTCAGCTTGTGGAACATAACTTCAGGGTCGATCCCAGGCATTTCGCTCGGAGTCCAGGCGAAGACATCTCTGTTCTGCATCAAGAATTTTGAGAGCTCGGTCCTCTCGGGGTCGGGAAGCTGGCTACCGAGCAGGAAGAACCTATCTGGGTCGAGTGGATCGATCCTGACTTCGGCTAGATCCTCGATGCTCTACTTCTCTGGGTTTCGGCCGATCTCGTCCAGCTCCCTTTCGAGTTCCGCCATATGTACCTGCCCCGGCTCCTTCTCCCCAGGGACTACGACCATCATGGATTGTTTGGCCATCTGCTGGTCCCCTTCAACGATGATCACGTCTATACTGCCATCTTTGTTTTCCAGCAGGAACTTGAGCTTCTGGTGAAGAGTGGAGGGAATGGCCTACATATTGTGGAGCCAGGTCCTGCCCATAACAGCGTTGTAGGGGGATGGAGCGTCTACCATAAGGAAATCGGTCATCACAGTGGCCTCGCCTACCCGGGCCTCCAGGGTTACCTTCCCTTTGGGGTAGACCGGCTTCGCGCTGAACCCAATCAAAGGGACACGGGCCTCTTGTAAGTCCGTTTCCCAGAAACCCATCTTTTTAAAGCAGCTGAAATAAAGGATTTCAGATGAACTGTCGGGGTCGATGAGGATCCTTTTGACCGTGAAATCCCGCAGCTTCAGTGTGAGGAGAAGTGGATCGTTATGGGGGAGCTCGACTCCTTCGAGGTCCTTATCCAAAAAACAGATAGCTGGGTGCTCGTGCCGTGCTCTCTTGGATGTTGGTCCGAGTTCGGCCCTCATCACTTCCCTTCCATGAGAGGCATGCCTGGCCTCTGTACGAGCCTGGGCGTTGCCCCTGGGGAAAGCGGAGGGCACTGAGTGTGCCAGGTGGATGACGTTGATCCGTCACTGTCCGGGGCCTTGTCGGTGCTTTGATGAGTCCGGCCGCTGCCAGCATCTCCCGTCTTAATGTAATCCTTCAGGTGGCCTTCCTTGGCAAGCTTCTCCAGGTGTGATTTCAGGATTCTACACTCTTCGGTCTTGTGCCCATTCTGCTTGTGGCAAGCGCAGAACCTGCTCTGGTCTCGGGAGGAGGGATCTCCCTGCATAGGCTGAGGCCAGCTGAAGTATGGTCG
Organism: Litsea cubeba; assembly: GCA_012931725.1. Classification (NCBI taxonomy): domain Eukaryota; kingdom Viridiplantae; phylum Streptophyta; class Magnoliopsida; order Laurales; family Lauraceae; genus Litsea; species Litsea cubeba. The sequence goes on along the minus strand of CM022944.1, from coordinate 40,779,422 downwards.
CTGCTTGATCTTATTCATGATATGATGGATCGGTTCCTTGAAGATGGTATTCACAGCTTGATAGGAATTGGAGGGAGGCCTGGGCTTCCTGCTGCGCCCAGATTTGGACGCTGGGCCTTTTGCCGAGGTCGAGACCCAAGCTTGGTTCGGCTCTTCTCTTCGGAAGGGCTTCTTATCCTTCTTATGAGGCTGGTCGCCCTTGTCCCTGTGCCCTGTGCCGTGGCTTTCTCGGGCCCGAATATCATATTCTTCTTGGGCAATATAGCGCTTCACCCTAGACATCAACGTCGGAACGGAGGTTACAGGATCTCTGGCCAGGTCTTTCCTAAGCTCGTTTCCTGGTAATAGAGCATTCTGGAAAGCCAAAACTGCTACTTTGTCTTTAGAGACCTCGATTTGGCTGTATGTCGCCCAGAATCGCTTGGTGAACTGGGTAATGTTCTCGCCTTGCTTCATCTTCAAGGCTAGTATATCAGCATCGGTCTTAGGAAAGACACTGTAGGCTTGAAATTTCTTCAAGAAAGAGAGCTGGAGCTGCCTCCAACTCGATATAGACCTCTCTAAGAGGGCGCAGAACTATTTCAGGGGGAGGTCACCCAGACTGGACGAGAAGATTTTACAGTTTAGGTGGCCCTCGTCCCCCCAAATAGACATCCTCTGAGAGAAGTGTCGGAGGTGAGCGGCGGGATCTGAGACTCCGTCGTAGAGGACGAACCGCGGGACGGAGAACTTCTTGGGCAGGGGAGTCTATTTGATCTCCCGCGTGAAGGGGGAAACCCCCAGATCGGCGGGGCCACAAATATCCTGCTGATCTCGGGCAAGTTCAGCCATCTCTAGGTTGCGCTGAATCGCCAGCTTGATGCGCCTGTTGAGCCATTCCTGCTTGTCATCCTTCTGTGGCGACAATGTCTCTGACTTCCTCTTCGACTGGCCTCGACTGTGATGGCTGTGAGCTCGGTTGTCTCGGCCGTGATGGCTTCGACTATTACTCGAGCCTTCGTCGTGGGCCTCACTGCGCTTCTCGTCCAAATAAGTCCTCAAATCCTCATGGGAGGAAGGGGTCGCCCTGATCTGAATGGCTCTCCTTTCGCCTTGGCGTCCGGAAGGTTGCCTTAACGAGGTCGCTCCTCCGGCTCTTAGCTGTTGTTGGAGCTGGCGGATCAACTTCTCTTGCTCCTGGATGAGGATGTTTTGAGCCGCCACATCCCCATCGCCAGTGAAGTGACGCGAATGGTGGGACCTGCTGACGACTACGGACTTGTCCTTCTGAGGACGCTCCTGTCGTCATTCGCCCCGCCGGGGAGGCATAACTTCCTCATCCGGGGGCGAATCCTTGACTCGCTCTAGGAACGGAATCTAGACGAAGAGGTGTGTGTCCGGACGCTCTTCGACTGCAGCTGCGCCAGGCATCGCCCCAGATTGCCTCTAAGGAGGAGCGTCCGGCGACGGGCCCGGAGGTGGCGGCAGCTGGAGCATCGCACTCGAAGATTCTCCGCCTTTCTTAGCTTTCGGAGGCATGATACTTGGGAAGAATGGGTTAGTACTTTCCCACAGACGGCGCCAATTGTAAGTGCAAAAATTATAACTCACAAGATTATGGGGTGCTTGGTAGGACTTATCCAAACATATGATGAAGGTCAGCTGCCTTTAAGCCTGAAAGGGGAGGAGCAAACGGTCAGAGGACCCTGGCCTGAGTGGCGCAAGGCTCTCCGATGCTTAAGTTAGTGTATGAACTAATCAGTGGAAGAAGAGGGAGAAGTGAGACAGAGTAACAGCTCAAGAGGGGATGTCTGTGCATACCTTTATTATGGAATGTTCTCTTATTTATAGATGATTCTACCTGATATCTTGGATTGGGCCCCTTGATTTGATAAGAATGATCTCGTTAGCCCACAAAGTAATAAATGCGGGTCCATCATAGCCCACGAAGCATTTATGCCAGTCCGATCAGCCCACGTCGTATTAAATGCATGTCATGTTGGGCCTGATCGTGTTTTAAGCCTTTGGCGGTTGAGGTCCCATCGGATCCATCCTCGGGCTCTGCCCTGATTTGGCTACAGCTGCTGGATGCCGCCTTGTCAGGGATCTGGCGAAGATTGTGGACGGCTGGGATGACCCATCTGTTCCAATGGCACGTGCCCGTACTCTGCCACGTGTCCGATGACGTGGCGGACGTAGGGGTGAGACCATGGTTTTTTATCTTAGCTGCCGACCCGACTCTCTCAGCCGAGGTCAGGTGCGCAGCTGAGCTCAGTATGGAAGCCGAAGTTAAGCTGGTTTCGGCCAAGGCTCTGACCTTGCTGCCGAAGTGTGTCTGGACGACACGTGGGTGCGCTAATTGACGTCTCATCGCTGAGATCAGTATAATCTTGGTGTCTTGAAAATCTCCCCACAGGTGCCATCTGTCCTGTCGACTTCTCGATCGATTGGGTAGAAAGCACACTTTTTGGTTGATCGGTTGGTGATCAATATTGATTTTGATACCCTTGACGATTGACCCGTGATTTTGACGGATGTCGAAGGATTTGGTGCTCCAAAGTATGAATTTTGAAAAATCACAGGCGTTGAAAGCTTTGAATGGTGAAAAAACAACGGAAAACGGGCCTTCCGGGGCGAACCCAGCGACCCGGGGATCCATGGTCGCCGGCGACCATGCACAGGGTCGCCGGCCAGGGTCGCGAGGGTCTGCGACCCTGGGGGAATTTTCCCTTTTTGAGGTATTTTTTTCATTCTTTTTTTCTCCTGTATTTTTCCTTACATTTTTGCACATTTATTGGCCTGATTTCCCTATAGAAAAATTGGCAAGAATCCTTGCTTTTTGTAGTGCAAAGTTTCCAATTTTCCAGGAAAGTCGAAGACTTTGTACCGTAGAGCTGCCGATTTTCCGTCAGAAGCTGAAACTGGGTCAAACGATGTCGAAATGACCTGAAATTTGAGGTGAAGCCTCCTGAGCAATAAATAAGACTAACCATAGGCTTTATTTGAGTTTTGAGGCCTTATGGATCCTGTCGCCAGTAGACTTGATTTCGTCGTGAGGAAGATGTCGCGCCTTGATGTGCGGTAAACCGATGTCCGATTGACCTTAAATTTGACAGGAAACCTATTGGAGTCATTTTGAGATGATCCACAGGCTCTGTCTTGGAAACCATGGTCCCGGGGAGCTTCACCACCGAGAAGCCTGATTTGGCTTTCGAGAGTCAAAGTATGGTCAAATGTTGTCGAAATGACCTGAAACTTGACGTGTAGCTCTTTGTAAGCATCTTGAAGCCATCCATATGCTCTTTTGATGAGTGATGGCCTCGGTGGTTCTCGCCGCCGAGAGGCTTGATTTAGCTGTTCGAGGGTTGATGTAGGGTCAAACGTTGTCAGTTTGACTTGGAACTTGACGTGGAGCCTTTTGGACGTATTTTGAGATCATCCACAGGCTTTGATTGAAGATTTGGTGTCTTCGATGCTGTCGCCGACGGGAGCTCCTGTTCAGCTATCGGAGAAGCGAAGTTAGGCCAAATGATTTTGAAATGGCCCGAAATTTCCTGTGTACTCCTTTTTTGGCTATCTTGAAGAATCTTGCAGTTTTTGTTTGATTCTGATAAGATTTGATTTTTGGAAGTAGCATTACCTATTTATGGCAGGCTGTGACTTCATGTAGTTCTCATGATGTTGAGGAAGCAAAGTGACTTTTTTTTTGTTGTCCACAGGACCCAATCTACAAGGTCGCCCAGGGCCCCACCTTAAGATCTGTGGCTCATATTTAGTGGCTTTTATAGGTCTCCACAACATATCTATTCAATAGACAGATTCCACCATAGTCTCACGCCGTTTTGCAGCGTTTGGATGGTGGGCCAAATAGGGCCCACTCCTCATGGGTCCACCATCAATGAGGTCGCCCATGGGTCCATTTCCGGATCCATGGACCAGATTGATCATTAAGTGGGCCATGGGGTCTTGCAACCTCCATCGACCCATACTTTGTTTTGACAAAGGAGTCTACTGAACATGATATTTTGGTCTAATTTCTCTAAAGGCTATTGATTCTCCCATAGCAATTCAACCCCTATGAGTCTTCCTACTCATACGGAAATTAATTCCATCATCATCCTCCATCTACAAGTGTTTTTTAGTCATTGATTGAGAATTTGAGATGTCGACAATGTAATCTGGGTTCTGAGTCATGTATTCAGTCATGGGAAACTCTGTAATCATTATGTAATGCATACAACAGTGCTGAAACATCATCTTCTTCCGTATTAATATTGCTCATGGGTTAGCAATCCGCGTACCAAATAACAAATAACAAATCACCAGACCAAGATACACACGAGTGAAATTACTAAAATGGACATCATTCATAGTTTCATACCTTACCCAATTTCTCGCTACACTCACCCACCCCCACCCCAGCCCCCTCCGGCAGCCCCTTCAGAGGGGGAAAGGAACAAGGAGAGGGAGAGCGGGAGGGAGCAGGTGGGGGCGGGGAGCGAGCGGGAGGGAGAGATAGAAAAGGTGAGTGGGAGAGTGCGTGGCGGAGGCGGTGCCGGGCGGAGGTTGGCAGGGAGAGCGAAAGAGGGCAGCGGTGGCAAGCAGTGGGCGGAGGCGAGAAGGGAGAGGGAGAGGTAGCCATTGCACTAAAAGATTACTTTAGCAAATGGCATTCTTTTTAAAGATCTTTGAGATCTTCATATAGTTTTTGGTTCCGCTAAATTTTGATTCGGATGAATAATATCTGTAATCGTTTCATTATGAGTGACATTCTCATCTAGTGGTGCATCTGGTATGATAGGTTGTATTTCCATCGTATCGTTCTGAATGAAGTCATTTGGAATACCAACTCTAATTGTTTCAATCGGTTTTTGAATAGGTATCCGATGTTCTTCAAATACCACATTTCGTGATGCATTGCTCCCACCAATGTCATCATTTTTTATCAATCTGGCATTTCCAGTTTCAACAATTCTAGTGGTTTGAGTAGGACAGTAAATCCTAAAACCTTTGGACCTTTCAGGATATCCAATAAAATACCCACTGATATTCCTAGGGTCCAATTTTCTCTCTTGTCGGTTATAAATTCTAGCTTCCGCTGGACAACCCCAAACATGCAAATGTCCTAAACTTGACTTCTTACCTGTCTATAACTCATAATGAGTTTTAGGAATTGCCTTAGTGGATACACAGTTTAGGATACATGCAGCTGATTTTAGGGCTTCTCCCCACATAGAGTCAGGTTATTTAGAATTACTTAACATACTCCGTACCATTTCCATAAGCATTCTATTACGTCTTTCAGCCACATCATTTTGATGCGGGGAGCCGGGCAATGTACATTCAGCAAGAATGCCATGACTTTCTAGGAATATAGTAAATGAGCTAGGATTTTGACCCGATTCATTATACCTCCCATAATACTCTCCACCCCTATCAGATCTCACAACTTTTATTTTTCTGTCTAACCATTTTTCAACTTTAGCCTTATAAATTTCAAAGGCTTTCAAAGATTCTGATTTCTTATATAACAGGTAGACATATCCATATCTAGTGAAATCATCAATAAAGGTGATAAAGTATTTTTGACCATTATAACATGGCATAGGAAAATAACCACAAATATTTGTATGGATTAATTCAAGTGGTTCTAAACATCTTGTGGTTTTATTTTTATTAACATGTTTGGTCTGCTTGCCTTTTATGCAGTCTATACAGACACCAAAATCAGTAAAATCTAGGGCTCGTAATACCCCATCATTTACTAATATTTTTAATCTCTCTTGAGAGATGTGTCCTAGCCTTTTATGCCACAAAATCGAGGAATTCTCCTTCAATATCCCTCTCTTAACACCAACATTCATAACATTATTATCATGCAAGGTAAGTAAGGAATTAGCAAAACATGGATCCAGATTGAATTTATAAAGACCATCACATTAAATACCACCACCAATTAAAACTTTATTCTTTTAAATACTCAAAGTATTTTGTCCAAAAAAGAAGGTATAACCTTCCAAATCAAGTCTAGATAAAGAAATTAAATTTATACTTATTGTAGGAACATAAAAGGTGGTATTTAGGTCCAATTGAAATCCGAAATCAAGAATCGGTCTGCAAGTCCCCACAGCTTTCACATCAGCCTCCAGCTGTGATGGACCGCGCTCCTGCTCGGTTCTACCGAGGTCAGCGGACGTGGGAGTCCGTTTGGGTCCGACCCTTTCGTAACCGGGGGGCAAGGGCGTGCATCAACATTTCTTTTTTTTGTGTGGGTGTGCCAGATTTTCTATTTTACTTGGAATTGCAAGTGGTGATCCGGAGATCAACCTTCGCAAGTAAAAAGGAAATCAACTTCTTTCAAGTTTTCCATTGCACATATATTTAAGAAAAGAGACATTTTCTTGGTTTGCCGTGAAAGGCGATTTTTTTGGCATTTATAGCCGATTTTGGCGTTTATAGCCGATTTTTGGCGTTTATAGCCGATTTTGGCGTTTATAGCCGATTTACAATCCTTATCAATAATGAAAGACAAGAGTTGTGATTTTTGTCTCTTTTGAAAAAATACAAACTACAATGAAAAGTAAGAAAAGGAGGATCTAACTTCTCAGGAGATTGTGGGGGACCCGTTTAGATTGACGGTCGCAAGCCATATGTGGGCTTCGCCATCATTTATGCAGATGAGAACAGAGGATGCTATTGATTCGCTTGGCTTGGCTATAACCTCAGGTTTTTAGAGAACAAAGACCAAAAGAAGGTCCTATGTCCAATGAAAAGCCGAGTAGACGGGCTTGAAAAGCCATGTCTAAGCCATTGGCGGCAGAAGGAGAAGGCAAGGACCTTGGGGGGTACCCTCCAAGGGACTTTTGTCACCTTGTAGCGGTGGTCGGTGTAGGATTTCCGCAGAGTTTTCTCTCTTAGATTTCTGATGCCTCTTTCTGTCTGAGTTTCCGGATTTTCTGCAGTCTATTGTCTGTGTGTCTGCTGTTTTTTATGATGATCCTTTCTTCTTGGAGAGCTCTCCTATTTATAGGCTTTTAGGTGGCCATTTAGGAGGTTTTATGAGCCTTGATTATCATAAAGCTACATAAAGGGAGGAGTTACAAAATTGAATTCTTTATTTTGTAACTCCTTTTTCTTGGCTTCTGATTGGCCGGAGGAGATTGAGGGCATTTAATCGCCTTTAATCGCCATGATGGGAGGAGTTTCATGGATTAAATGCCATGGATCTCTTGATTTGTAACTCCCGGATGCTTGCTTCTGATTGGTTCGTCCAAGAAAATGGATTAATGACTGTAATAAAGCTAGTCAATTAATCGCATTAAGTGGTCGCCGAGCATCTGAAGAGTCGCGGGCCGTGCCGCGTCTTTTGGGATTCTTCCGGCGTGATCATCGATGGATCTTCATGTAGATCGACATCAGATGACCATGTAATTTCAGGTGTTTGTTACCAACAGCGGGTCGGTGCCATCTGTCCTGTCGATTTCTCGATCGGTCGGGTAGAAAGCACACTTTTTTTTGGTTGACCGGGTGGCGATCAATATTGTTTTCGATACTCTTGATGATTGACCCGTGTTTTGGACGGATGTCAGAGGATTTGGTGTCTCAAAAGCATGAATTTTGGAAAGTACCAGAGGCTGGGCGCTTCGAATCACGAAAAAACGGCGAGAATCGGGGTTTCCGGGGCCTTCCCGGCGACCCCGGGCTCCATGGTCGCCGGGGTCTGCGACCCTGGGCCAGGGTCGCAGGGGTCCCTGGGGGGGTTTTCCCCCTTTTTGTCCCGTTTTGTGTCCGTTTTTTGCTGTTTTTCGATTCTTTTTTCTTCTGTATTTTTCCTTGACATTTTTGACCATTTATTGGCCTGATTTCCCTGTAGGAAACCTGATGAGAATCCTTGCATTTTATTTTGCAAAGTTTCCAATTTCCTGAGAAAGCCGAAGACTTTGTCGCGCAGAGATGCTGATTTTCCGTCAGAAGCTGAAACTGGGTCAAACGATGTCGGAATGACCTGAAATTTAGTGTGAAGCCTCCTGAGCAATAAATAAGACCAACCATAGGCTTTTGTTTGAATTTTGAAGCCGTTTGGGGTCCTATCACCAGTAGACTTGCTTTTGTCGCGATGAAGATGTCGCGGTTTGATGTGCGGTCAACCGATGTCCGATTGACTTGAAATTTGACAGGGAACCTATTGGAGTCATTTTAAGATGATCCATAGGCTCTGTCTTGGAAACCATGGTCCCGGAGAGTTTTGCCGCCGAGAGTTCCTTTTCGGCTGTCGGAGAAGCGAAGTTAGGCCAAATGATTTTGAGATGGCCCGAAACTTCTTGTGTACTCCTCTTTTAGCTGTTTTGAAGAATCTTGCAGTTTTTGTTTGATTCTGACAAGATTTGATTTTTTGAAAGTAGCATTGCCTATTTATGGCAGGTTGCGACTTCATGTAGCTCTTTGGATCTTGAAGAGGCAAAGTGACAGTTTTGGTGTCAACAAATGCCCCCTCGAGGTACAGCGACGAGTTGCTTAACTTTTGTAGTCGATGTGCCTCAAAGAGATTTTTGAAGGAGAGCCTGTGACTTGACCAAGAGTCTTTGAGCAGTCTTTCTTTTTGGTATTTGTAGCCTTTTGAGCTTCCAGGGGAATTTTATGGTAGTGAAAGGGATCACGTACCATCTCGAGGCAAAGTTTTGAAGATGACATCAAGGATGTGGATTTGGGTTTTGACCTTGTGACCTAACAGGCTGTATGTGGCAGGTTAGGGGGTCGGGTTTGGTTTTGATCGTGTGACCCAACAAGCTGTATGTGGAATGTTGGGGGATCAATTTTGGTTTTGATCTTGTGACCTAACAGGCTGTATGTGGCAAGTTAGGGGATCAGGTTTTGGTTTTTGGTTTTGGTCTTGTGACCCAACAAGCTGTATGTGGCAAGTTAGGGGGCCAGGATTTGGTTTGATTTTTGTGGAATGTCAATTTCAAGATTTTGGCTCAATTTGGTAGATGAGGCTGGATGGTTTGATTTTTGGAAGCTCATGGGGCTTGGAATTTTCTTTGTATGGTCCAATCAACTCAAAAGAGGCATGGAACCATTTTTGTATGCTCTTGGTAAGAGGGATTTCTCTTTGACTAAAAGCCCAAATTTTTTTTTTTTTAAGTGCCTAGGTGGTCAAACCTGGCTCATATGGGCTAACCCTTGGGACCTTAAGCTTTTGAAATGGCTTAGATCTCATATGGTGTCATTTTTGTAAAGAATATCCAAAATATCTCATTTGGATAGAGGATATCTAAGAATATCTTTACTTGGAGAGAATCTCTCATATTCCCTTTATTTTGGGATAGGATATCTCAAGATATCTTTCTTTTGGGAAAGAATCCTTCATCGATCCTATCTATTGGGAGAAAATCTCTCATTGATTTCTTTTTTGGGAGAAAATCCTTCAAGATATCTTTCTTTTGGGAAAGAATCTTTCTAATCTCTTTCTTTTGGTAAGGTTACTAATTAGTAACACTTACCTCTTTCTTCTTTCCTTCTTTGGTTTGCTCTCTTCTATAAAAGCAAGGAGGAGGTTGGATCTCTTGCTCTTATTACTTTCTTTTGCAATAATCTCAAGAGGGCTTCAAGACCAAGAGTTCTTCTTCTTCAAGATCTTCAAGACTTTTCTTCTTCTTCTCCATCAATGGCTTCAAGCAAGTTCCCTTTTTCAAGAAAACTCCATTGTAGGAAAAATAAAGTTTTTTCTGTTTTTTGTTTCTTTCTTTTCTTTTCTTCTTTTTTTTTTCACGTGTTTGCTTCTTTTTTTTTCACACGTTTTTTTTTTTTTTTTGCTTTCTTTTCTTCTTTTCTTTTTTTGTTTTTTTTTTTTGTTTGTGGGCCGTACGGACAGATCCGTACAGATCTGGCCGTACGGCCACGTGGCCTGTAGGCCACGGCCTGTGGGCCATCTCCCTTTTTTTTTTCTTTTCTCTTTTTTTTTTATTTTCTTTCCCCTTTTTTTTTTGAGAAAGTTTTTTTTTTTTTTTTGCTCATCATGATAATGCCCCTTTTTTTTTTGGCAAACCTAGATGTTCATGCATGCATTCAATTGTAAATTAAATTTGTAGCATGATGTGATAGCATACCTGAAAGTTTTCGCAAATTTGGGAATTTGGAGCTCGCAGCGATGTTGAGCCCTTCCTGATTTTGCTGAGACTTTGAGGTTTCGAAAGTTTGGAGTTTCGGAGCTCGCAGCGATGTTGAGCCCATCTTCAAGCTTTCTATTTCTTTCGGGATAATTCCTTTTCTTCGGAATTGCCCCGTCATCATGTCAAAATTTCGCCAAATTTTTTTTAGCGAGATTCTGTCATTTTGATGTTTGATCTTTTTCTTTTCCATCCTTTTCAGGTGGTTCCTCCAGAACGAACAAGGGTAAAGAGCCTGCTACAAGCGTACCTCGTCGATCTTCTAGATCTTCTAATCCGGCCGTTCAGCAGGCCTTTGAGAAGGTCCAGTATGTTGAGAGAAATCTGGAAGAGTACGACTCCCTCAACAGAGATGAGATGAGGCAGCGACTGATCACTCTCAAGGGAGAGGAATTCTATAAGATCATGGTAAGTAGTCGTCCATGGGTGATGGAAGATCAGAGCGTTTTGCCCAAGCCTACCTTCTTCTTTGGTGATGCCGTCCCTGATGACATGACATACCAGAGGAGATGTTTTCAGTTCTCTTTCACAGCACATGGTGAGAAGAAGACTGTTGCTACCCGGTCGACGTTCGATCGCACCATCTCGATCATGAGCCTTGTCCCCACATGCTCTAAGAGGGAAGATCCTCCAAGATGGGTGAGAAGGACAAATGTAATCAAGACCGGGGTTTTTGTTGGCGGTTTTCCTGGATATACGGAGAGGTCGCCTGTTGACATGGACCTGTTGATGCCATCCAGCGGCTACCAGGGTTCTGATTATCCGTCGGTCGATTTGAGACCGGTGGGCTTTGGTATTTTCAGCGGTGACGGCAGCAATTGGATCAAGCCTTTTCGACTTCGCGGCCGTTTCAATGCTGACTCTGAGTGGAAGTCGTGGACTGATCGCGTCCTGCTGATTGGTGGCGCTGTTTTGAAGGAAGCCGGGATTTTTGATGCGGTCCGCGCCTTTAAGGAGACCGTGATCTTTTCCGACGAGGCCTTCATGGCTATGCTGGAATCATTCCTCCCACAAACCAATACCTTCGTTGTGACGAATGGTGAGATTGGTTTTTCTTTGAAGGAGCTGAGCGTCATTACTGGATTGCCCATCCTCGGCAAACTCCATGAGGAGTTTATGCCGATTGAGAGCGTCCTCGAGGGGCAGTCTGAGGAGTTCAGGCTTCTGTACTTTCAGCTCAGTCGCCTTCTATGATTTTTTGAAGGAGAAGGAGGGTTTGAAAGTTAGATCCAGCAGTTGGAAGAGTTCTAGCTCTTCATTCCCCAACTTTTTTGATAGCAGGGAGTCTTCTGATAGCGTGACCCAAGAAGCCGGAGCTCAGGATCCAAGTTCAAAGAAGATCTTGGCCATGCAAGAAGAGTTGAGAGATTTCTGTGCCAGTACAAACGCCATATGTCCTGACATTGCACTGCGGAGAGATCTCGCTGTTTACCTCACTTATTGGCTTGGTGAGGCTATTTTTGCTGGAGGAGATGGAACGCACATCAGGCCGCATTGTATTTTTCCGGCCTGTCAGATGGCGTTTGGAGAGCAGCTTGCTTTGGTGCCAGGTCTTTACTCCTATCTGTGTACCGAACTGCAGGCTGCTGCTTTTTTTGTTCGGCTTGGGCTTCCCATTAATAGGGTATTTTCAGCCCACATCTTTTATTCGTGGTATGTATACGACTGTCCTGGCTTCCACCGGCTGGGTGCTGCACAGGATGATGATCCTTTGATGATTCGACTGGCTAAGGGCAAAGCCGTGTCCGAATCACTTTTGTTTGCCTGCATGAGGATCCGACGGTTCAGGGACGTCGAGATGGGGCAGTCTTCAGTGAAGCTTTCTCCGGAGTTGCGGAAGAAGGCTTTTGATTTTGGTGCCTCCCGAGACTCTACCAGGGCGGGGTCGGGAAGGCATTATTCCTTGACAAATGCAGAGAGAGTGGCTTTTCAGCATACGTGTCGGCACGATGGTGTACCGTAGACATCTTTTCATCGACATCCAGCCGTATGTACCCTCTCGCTTTGCTTTACAGCTGGGCTTTTCTCAAGGCGTTGTTGGAGCGCCTTCAAGCATGGTGAAGCGCTTTGGAGGCTTACAGGACGGGAGAAATGCATGGGCTTTCTATAGTGTTGAAGACACTACAACCATGATTTCTTATCCTGTGTTGCTGACTTCCCGGACTGCCGGCTTTGCGAAGTGGTTCGCGGAGAGCTTTTCGGCATATCGGGGGCTTTCCAAGAAGGAGCTTGATGTGAAGCTGGCATCTAGAAAGGGCCTTGGAAAGTCGGATGGCGTCCGGCGAGAGGAAGTTTGGGCCTTCCTTTCTGGAGAGAAGCACAAGATAGGCTTTCTCGGTGACCAGGGCGTCATTGGTTCTGAAGCTGTTCGAGAAATACCTGATGAGGCTTTAGAGTAGCTAGAACAGGAGGAAGCCGAACTTGGCGCTTGGATGCAAGCGGCACAGAGGCAAGCTTCCGTGGAGTCTACTGGCAAGAGTAGACCATCCAGTGAGGAGTCAAGTGGGAAACCTGACTCTGACAGCGGGGCAGGTTCCTCTAAGAAGCGAGCCCGCCGGAGTAGGAGGAGGAGGAGGAGTCATCGCAGCAAGGGGCAGCATGAGGACTCTCATGACTTGGAAGTTCCTCTTACTATCAATGAGGATGTGCCAGTGGATGCTGACGAGCCTCCAGAGAAGAGAAGCCGAGAAGAAGAGACCGTCGGTGAAGGTATGATTCTTCCTTTTTCTCTTTCCATTTGTTTTCATGGGATTTTTCCATGTTCTGATTTGCTTCTTGTTTCTGCTTTTCTTCTTTTTTTTTTTTAGCAGAGGAAGACTTGGTGATACCTGAGGTTCCAGTCGATGAGGTGGTGACGGATCCTGTCGAGGCACCTGAAGAAGAACCGAGGGACTCTGGAGTGAATCCAGAATCTCCAATTGGTACGACTTCCTTTTTTTTCTTCTTCTTTTTTTTTTGTCTGTGACTTGGTTTGCTAACATTTTTCTTGCCAGCTGACTTGCCACAGGATTCTGATGACTTTGAACCATCGATGGACGCAAATGTTGATGATGCTTCTAATGAGTTCATGGAGGAAGAAAGTTTTCCGCCAGTCGTCGAAGAAGGTATTTTGTAGTTATAACCCTGATAATGATTTTCAAACAGGATCATATTCATACCATTTTGTGTTTCTTTGGCAGGTTTTGAAGTGACAGAGGAGGGTCCATCGCTTCCTTCAGAACCAGAGCAAGGGATGCCAGAGGTTATTCCAGAGGTAGAGACTCTTGGGACCAGTTCTGACAATGTTGAGGAGATACCTCGTGCTGAGATTCCTTCCCGAGCAGGAGTAGCTTCAACTGGAAAGAGTTCTTTTGTTACTCTTCCAACAGATGATGATATGAGCGGCCGACCAACGGAGTTGGGCGAATCTTCAGCTGGGCCATCTCTTCTTTTTGCGAAGAAGGTGGTGGTGCGAGTTCTGAGCTCTTGGATTAAGACTCTGTTTTCTGGGCACTTAGATGCCAGATCTGGGATGATCCAGCATGTGCGTGAGATTCTCGGTGATGCTGAAGAGGCTGGTCTGGATGTCACAGGTGCCAGGGCGATCGTTGATAGGATCATTGCACTGGGTGACAGGTGGTTTGAGACCATGGGTTTTCCTGATGACCAGTTCTTCAAGGATATGTTCCTGGACCCTGCGGATAAGGCTCAGTCTAACCTGGGTGAGGCTAAAGAAAGCAGGAAGCAGGCAGTCCGAGAGAAGAACTTAGAAGAGCTAACCATCATCGGGCTGACACATGACCTTAACATCCTTGATAGGGAGGTCGATGAGGCCAGGAAACGTCTTGAGCATCTGCAGGCACAAGTCGCTGCCAAGTGGACTGCAATAACAGAGGCTCATGGCAGGGAGAGTGCTCTGATTCGCAGGGTTGCAGATGCCAATCAAGTTCTTGAAAGGAAATCTCAAGATAGCGAACGATGGCAAACTGCTCGGGATAATCTTCCCGCTGCGAAAGAAGGGTTTCAACCCACCCCAGCATCTCATGGCAAGTTCTTGAAGAATCGTGCCCTGGAATCCTTGACGGCTGAGGCCAAAAGTTTGCTTGAGGAGCTGAACTCTTGGCTGGAGACCATTTTTTATTGAGCTCCTGTATTTTTTTTTTACAGAAACCATCCTTCTCTCTTTTTTGGTACCACTTGTATTTTTTTTGGTACTTACTTTTTTGTAGTGCTTGTGAACACTTTCTTTTTTTTTTGGCACCACATGTATTTTTTTTTTGGTACTCTTTTTTTTGTAGTGCTTATGAACACTTTCTTTTTTTTTTGTTATCCCTACGCTCACTTGAATCTTTTTGTGATAAAAGTAATTGCTAAATGGGATGCCTTCTTTTTTGTTATCCCTACGCTCACTTGAATCTTTTTGTGATAAAAGTAATTGCTAAATGGGATTTGATCAAAAGGTTGTCATTTTGTGAAAATCTTTTGTCAAATGATTGTTTTGGCATGGAAGCCAGGTTTTTATTTGTGGCATGGAAGCCAATTTTGACATGACAGCCAGCTTTTCTTGTGGCATTGATAGCCGAGTTTTTTTTTTTTTTGTGGCATCTATAGCCAGTTTTGGTGGCATTGATAGCCGGTTTGTTTTGTGGCATCTATAGCCGGTTTTTGGTGGCATTGATAGCCTGTTTTGTTTTGGTGGCATTGATAGCCGGTTTTTTTGAAATCCAAGTTTTTGTTTGTGGCATTGATAGCCGGTTTTGTTTTGGTGGCATTGATAGCCGGTTTGTGGCATTTATAGCCTGTTTTGATGGCATTTATAGCCGGTTTGGTTTTCAAAAATGCAAGTATCGACTAAAAGTCGCCTCCCTACTGAATGTTCTTCCAAGTATCGATGGAATGTCGCATCCTTGCTCATTCGGTTGCGAGTATCGATGGAATGTCGCATCCTCGTGGATTTGGGTGCAAGTATCGATGGAATGTCGCATCCTTGCTTTTCAAAAATTTTGGTTTTGCGGGTACTGACTTGATGTCGTTTCCCCACAATTTTTGAAATTTGTGGTTTTCTCGAACCTTTGAGTTATGGATATCAACTGAAATGTTGCGTCTCCATGGTTTTTTAGGTTTTTTCGAACCTTTGAAATTTGGGTTGTGGATATCAACTGAAATGTTGCGTCTCCACAGGTTTGGATTTTGCAAGTATCGACGAAATGTCGCTTCCCTGCAATTTTGGAAGTGTCGAACATGGTTCATATGCTTCCGATTTGTGCGAGTATCGACTAAGCGTCGCTTCCTCGCGGTTTTTTGAAAAACCATTTTTTTTTTTGTTTAAAGACACGAGGGTCATAAGTTTTGACCTAAAACCATTTAGGCGGTAAAAGGCAGGGTGGACTAGGGTGGAAATCCCTGAATCCGGATTTTGTTTCAAACCATGAATTTTGGGTTCAAGGGTTGAAAATTTTGGTTAAGTTAGGGAAAGGTTCCTAAACTTGTTTTTTTTTTTTTTGAACAATGAAACGATGGAAGTAAGCATTGTTTAAATTTCTAGAAATTTCAACATTTGACATGAAGATTCTAAAAAAAAGGGTGGGTTTAGCGAGCGTGTACCTGGAAACCGGTTTTGGCCGTACAGGCATTGCTCTTACCCAATTGGGTAAGTCTTCAAGGGTAGTACTGCTTTAAGAACTTGCCGTTGATGGGCAGCATACATCTGTCACCTTCCATGTTTAGGAGTGCGTATGCGCCGTTGGAGAAAACCTTGTCAATGACGTAGGGTCCCTCCCATTTTGGCTCAAATTTGCCTTTGGACTTGTGAGCGAAGACCATTGGTCTTTTTACCGCAAGAGCCAAGTCACTCTTTTTGTAGGCGCGTTGCCTGACCTTTTTATCGAAAGATCCTGCCATGCGTGCTTGGTAAAGTTCAATGCTTTGTTGAGCTTCGAGCCGTCTCTCATCGAGATTGTCCAGCTCATGGAGTCGCAATTTGACATTGCTTTCTTGAGTTATGTCATTTTGCAAGGATACCCTCAAGGAAGGAATTTGTACTTCCAAGGGTACGATAGCTTCGCATCCATAGACCAAGGAGAATGGTGTGCTATGGGTTGGTCCTCGAACGGTGGTTCGATAGGCCCACAAAGCTTCAGACATTTTGTCGCTCCAGTCTCTTTTGTGACTAGAGACCATTTTTTTGAGGATTTTGCAGAGTGTCTTGTTGAAAGCTTCTGCTAACCCGTTTGCTGCCGGATTGTATGGAGTCGAAGGACAGCTTTGGATTTTGTATTTGTCGCAGAACCTGTAGAATCGATGATCCCGGAACTGTGGTCCGTTATCATGGACGAATCTTTTAGGCATGCTCAAACGACAAATGATGTTGGTGCGCAGGAACTGAAGGACTGATGAGGTCTTCATTTCGTTGAACGCAAATGCTTCTGACCACTTAGAGAAATAATCCGTAGCGGCGAAGATGAAGCGATGACCTTTGCTCGAAGGGGGAGAAATAGGACCTATGATGTCCATACCCCAGGCTTCGAAAGGCCATGAGATCGCTGTAGGATGCAGCCATTCTGGAGGCATATGAATGTAATCTCCATGAATTTGGCATTGTTGGCAGCACTTAGCAAATTCCATTGCGTCAGCTACCATGGTAGGCCAGTAATATCCTAACCTTTTTATCTGATCATAGAGCTTGGGTCTAGCCTGATGAGCTCCGCAAAGACCAGCATGAACTTCTTTGAGTGTTTCTTCAGCCTCTTGTTGTGACAAGCAGCGTAGAAGTACTCCGTTGAAGGATTTCCTGTAAAGGATTTTTGAAGGAATATCCAAATGAAAGCTTGGGGTTCGCCTTTGGGTGCTTACCCGTTCTTTTGGATCTTCAGGTAGGATTCCGAACATAATGTAATCAATGAACGGATCCCTCCAGTCGCCGATTGAAGTTTGAAGGATTGAAATTCGACTTCCGACCACTTGGTGACATTCAGCAACTGCTTGGTGTGTGTTAAGAGGAGGAAGGATTCTTCTTTCGCACACTGTGATTTGCATGTTTTCCCCTTCCTGGATTGCCATGATGCGGCAAGTCCAGCTAGGGCATCTGCATGTATGTTTTCACCTCTACGAATGTGGGTGATGTGACAGATGTCAAACTTTTGCAGAAGTAATTATGCCTTGTTGTAGTAAGGCAACAAATCTGGCTTCCTGACTTCAAATTTCTGATTCATCTGGTTGACGATCAGTTGAGAGTCTCCAAAGACTTCCAGCATGGTGATACCGGATTCGATGGCGAGTTCCAATCCTAAGATCAGAGCTTGATATTCAGCTGCATTGTTTGTGCATGGTTCCAGTAGCGAGAAAGCGTGTGGAATCATGTATTTGTCGGGGCTAACAAAGAGGATGCCAACTCCCGAGATCAGCTGTCTTTTTTCATTTGTCCTGGTTCCACCGTCAAAGTACATGTCCCAGGAGGCACTTTGTGAGAAAGTCTCCACATTGTAGACTGGTTCGTCTGGGAGATCATCTCTGAGTGGAGAATCTTTAGGCAATGGATGCTCTGCGAGGAAATCCGCTAGAGCTTGCCCTTTGATTGCTTTTTGTGGTACATACCTAATATCAAATTGTGACAGAAGGATGGACCATTTTGCCAGTCGAGCATTGAGAGAACCTGCCTTTGTGACAAGGACCTTCAAGAGGTTGACCCTCGAGACCAGGTATACTGTGTTGGAAAGCAAGTAGTGATGCAGCTTTTGTACGGCGAACATCACTGCAAGACATTCTTTTTCGACTGGAGAGTAGCGATGCTCTGCACCTACTAGCATGCGGCTGAGGTAATATAGAGCAGCTTCTTTTCTTTGATCATTTTCTTGCGCAAGCAGAGCTCCCAAAGAGTGATCAAGGGCTCTTGTGTACA
Source organism: Litsea cubeba (assembly GCA_012931725.1). Classification (NCBI taxonomy): domain Eukaryota; kingdom Viridiplantae; phylum Streptophyta; class Magnoliopsida; order Laurales; family Lauraceae; genus Litsea; species Litsea cubeba. The sequence continues at coordinate 40,761,401 of CM022944.1, read as the reverse complement.
AGATGAATGGTTTTCCAGTGGTAGGAGCAGCTAACACGGGAGGCTTTGTCAGGTATGACTTGGTGTCTTGGAAAGCAGCTTCACAGTCAGCATCCTAGACAAAGTTTACACCTTTTTTCATCAACCGGGAGAATGGACGGCATTTCCCCGAAAGATTGGAGATGAACCGTCTGATGTAGGCTAATCTCCCTTGAAGCCCTTTGAGTTCTCTCAAGGTTCTTGGAGAGGGCATTTCTAGAATGGCTTTGACTTTTATGGGGTCAAGCTCTATTCCAGCTTTCCGAACTAAGAATCCGAGGAACTTACCTGACGAGACGCCGAAGAAGCATTTCAAAGGATTCATTCGCAGTTTGTGTTTGCGAAGCCGGAGGAAGACTTCTCGAAGGTTTTCGAGATGATCTTCTTTTCTTTTGCTTTTGACGGCGAGGTCATCAACGTAACATTCAACCGTCTTGTGCTGCATATCTTGGAATATTTTCATCATAGCCCTCTGATATGTGGCACCAGCATTTTTCAGACCAAATGGCATGACAGTGTAGCAATACACGCCAAATGGGGTCCGAAAAGATGTATGTTTTTCATTGATTGTAGCCAGAGAAACCATCCATGAATGTCATTCGCTCGAATCCACAGGTGTTATCAATCATTACCTCTGGTATGGGGAGCGGAAATTCATCTTTAGGGCATGCGCCATTCAGGTCTCTATAGTCAATACAGACCCTGATCTGCCCATTCTTCTTTGTCACGGGGACAATGTTGGCCAACCATTCAGGATGTTGTTCCTCACGGATGAAGCCGACGCTTTTGAGTTTTTGAACTTCTTGTTCAATTTTATCCGTCACATCTGGACGGAATCTTCTTTGGCCTTGCTTGACAGGCTTGATGTCTTCTTGAAGATTGAGTTTGTGAACTACTATTCTGGGGTCTAAGCCTGGCATTTCAGCGTAAGACCATGCAAAGCAATCAACGAGCTCACGAAGAAAGGCGATATACTCGGGTAACTCATCATCCTTTATATTCTTGCTTATGAATACAGGACATGGGTTATCTGGTGTTCCCAAGTCTATCTTTTGAACAGGATCTTCTGTTGGAAGGTTCGAAGGTGGTTCCTCCACAATATTTTCGGAGGCTTCCAGCTCAACGAAACCTTCTGGGTTTTCAAAGGCATTTCCAGACCAAGGTTTTGTTCCTTTCCACGGGTCTTCTTGATCGGTAATTTTCCCAAGGCTTGCTATGAGATGATCCCAATCGCCTGTTGAAACCGTGTTGAAGTAGGCTACTTCTTTTGGAGATGAGGGTTCAGAAGACCACACGTCTGTTCCATCTGACAACTCCTCTTCATTTTCGGAGAAATCGTGCCAATTGGATGAGCTTCCTGGATCTTTGTCAGGTGACTCATTAAAGAGATATCCAGGGAGATCGATGTCTTCATGGACTTGAGAAGTTGAGGCTCGGTCAGTATATTGACTTTTAAGCCTTTGTGTCAACTGTCTCAAGGGAGTGTCAGGATCATACCCTAACCCGTGTGAAGACTTTTCTACATAGCCGTAGAGTCTCCAATCTTCCAGCTGGCTTTTGGTCAAGACGGGCCCTAATGGCGTGAGAATACCGCGTCCTTCTCCCAAACCGACTGGGTTTTGAGCGTTATAGCCCATTTTCTTCATAATAGCTTGTGCCACAGAACTATATAAGGATAGTTGAGGCATACCTTCATTTTGGAAAGGTTCAAGCATGGAGTTTGATGAAGAAGCATCCGATCTATGGAAGAAGATCGGCTTTTCCTTTGCTGAAGTTGCTGGAACAACGAAGGAAGCTGACGTAGGATCTTCTATGTCAGAATTTATCTCCATTGGAGTGAGAGCAGGCTGAACTTGCTGAGTGTCAGCTTGGCTTAACGATGTGTCCTCTTCCGGCTCTGAATCCGAGTCCGTGTCTTGCATAATAGACACGAAAGAGACAACAAATTTGCCCCCAGGCTTTTGCTTTGCCTTCTTCACTTTAGTTGTGATGACCAAAGGCTTTGAAGGTTTGAGGGAGATGATGAAGGGAGTTTGAATGCTCTCTTTAAATTTAGAGGATGGTTTGTTTTCTTCCGGTGATTGTTGAGGAGCTTTGCCTTTATCTTTCTGGAGATTTTCGGCAAAGGATGTTGTGTGCTTCTCCTCTTCTTCTTTATCACCTTCATACATCTGTGAGTCTGCGAAGTGGACTTCTTTACCTTTGAAGGGTTTTCTGTCCGCAAAGACTCGATGTATCATGCCGTCGTTACCAACAAACTTGATGCATTGATGTAGAGTTGAAGGGACAACACCATTCTCGTGGATCCAAGGGCATCCGAGAAGGATGTTGTAGCATGAAGGGGTCTTTATTGCATACACTGTGACCTCAGAGATAAGATCACCGATCTGCAACTTGAATCTGATTTTGCCGATAGGCCTTTGAGTACTCCCATCGTATCCAAAGATAGATACAGATGTGTGGCTCAGCTTGCTGGGTGGGATGCCCAACTCTTCAAGAGCCGATGTGGAGATGAGGTTGAGTGCAGAACCTGGGTCGATCTGAACTCTGTGCATAGGCATTTCCTTGATATACCCTGTGAAGTACAGGGGTCGGTTATACCTGGTTTCTCCAAGTACGAGGTCGTCCTTTGTGAAGGCGATGGTTGCACTGGCTGCTTTTTTTACCGAGAGGCATTCAATGCATGATCCCTCAGTTTTCTTCTTTTCTCCCTTTGAGGAGCCTTCTGAGTTTTTGACCCAGTAATCCATTTTAATTTGGAGGACTTGCGGGGCATATTTGTCGACATCTTTATTCAGCTTTTGTAATTCCGAGATGAGATTATCACGAGTGTGAGGAGACATTCGTAACAAATCTAGGATGTGCAGACGTGCAGGTATGTGCTTGAAGTGTTCAATCAAGTCATACTTGAAAGCCTCCTTAGGGCCTGCATGTTTATCATTGTTGCCACTAGGGGCGCTTACAACATCTTTTCCCAAAGGATTTACATATGTAAAAGAAGATTGGTTGTAATTTTTGTGGTAGTCCCGACCAGAGCGGGTGCCTCTACCAACTTCGAGAGCTTCTTGAGAATGGTCTTCGTTTGGAAGATTATCTTCAGGATCAAGAGACTGTCGTTTTTCATTTACTGAGGATGAATCAGCAGCAGAGTTGCCATCCTCAGTGATTGTGTTGCACGGAGCATTTTCCGGGAACAAGTCCTGAACGGCATCCAGCAACCTTTCTTCTTCGTTGACTAATTCATCGTCCCAAGCATCAATAGCTGGGAACTCTTCAGTCAGGAAGGGTGTGAACTTTGAAGTCATAGTCTCAGGAGAAGAAATCTGAGAGGGTGTCATCTCAGTGAAAGTCACGTGAGACGAGGTGGCTTTAGAAGATACATTGCTAGGCGTCGCCGGAGTGTAAGTGCTCTCATCAGATGATGCTTCGGAAGAGCTATAATCCCGAATTATCACATTACAGGAAGCTCTGACAAGAGACGTTGCCTGATCGGAGTCAGACTCATCCTCGGATGTAAGAGGATCGTCTATCCAGCAATTTTCTCCATTTTCAGGAGTTAAGGGAGGATGTACCTGGTGGTCTTCAGGGACTTCAGGTTCTGGATTGCGAGGAGGCTTGTTGACGCGTTCTTGCTCTTGTTCTAGAGCGAGTCGCTGCAAGATCCTTGCATATTCTTCAAGATCAGGCATGGGAGCCGGATCTTCTTCTTCATCAGCTCTTTGTGGCTCAACATGGTTGATTTCCACTGGAGTAATGAGAGGTGCTGGGTCAGCAGCATTTTGTTGTACAGCTTCTTGGTCTTCTTCATCATCAGACCAGGATCCTTGTGGCTGTAGGGGGTTATACCAGATTACTGGCATAAGATGAGACTCAGGAACTCATTCTTCATCGGAGAGATATTCTCCTGTTTCAAGGGATTCCTCCCACTCATCTGTGTAGTTGGATTCGAATCCATCATCGGTGTCGCTTGATTCATATCCATCAATGGAGAATCCAACTACCGAATTGCAAGAGTATGATGCCTCCTGCATGGCTTCTTTGAATTGAGGTGGCATGAAATCACTGAGAGTGAATTTCCTTACCGCCTTTGAAGTCTCTGGAAGGGATATTTTTATTGCCTCCAGTGAAACGGTAGATGAAGCCTCTGCCTTTTCTTTGACCTCTAGTTTTGGCTGGGTCTTCTCTTACCATTTGAGCTTGAGGAGATGTTTCCTAGCCTGCCTTCGCTGTTGAGCTGTAGGCTTTGTTTTCACGACCTCCCAATTTTCATCTTCCAGGAGATTGGGATGTACCCATATCGGTTGTCCGTCTGGTGTCGAGTAAGGAACCAGTTCCTCGGACGCTTGGATTGAGTTTATCACCTTGAAGGAAGTAGTGATCTTCTTCTTCGGTGATTTTGATGTTTGTCCACATGTCACCATGTTGACGGAGGCAGACCCATAGTTTTTGTCAAAGGTGATGACTCCGTTTTTCCACATCTCATTTATTTTCTCTCTCACAACGAAGCATTGATTGAGAGGAGGCGAGATCATCTGGTGGTATGGATAGTACCGAGGATCGTTGGTTTTGCCAACATCACCCGGTCTTTTTGGTTCAGGCAAGGTGAGCTTGCCGTTTGCCACAAGAGCCCCGAAGATTTCATCAACATCTTCATCAAACGGGTATTTCTTCTCTACTCATTCTTTGAAGGCATCCGAGAGTTCAGGTCTCTTACCCGCAGCTTTGTTTTCAGCTTTCTTTGGTGGCTGAGGAGCTGACTTGGTCTGCACATTGAGGACCTCTTTCTTCTTTGGTTTAGAGGTTGCAATGGCGGTTGGCTCTTTTCTTGATGATTTCTGACTGTTAAGGTCTTTAATCACCGTTTCAGCTTCCATGAAAGCTTCTAGGAGTTCTCCCAGGTTTTTTGATTTGTTGCCGATGATCATGGAGCGGATTCTGGCTCTCATGTTGTTTCGGCAAATGTCGACTAGCGACGCTTGTGGCAATACATCAGAGCATTTGTATGCCATTGCTTTCCACTTGTGAATGAAGTCATATGTTGATTCATTCTCCCCCTATTTTAGGCTGCATAGCTGAGCCATAGTAGTGGGATGATCTTCACCTTTGAAGTGAGTCAGGAAGCGTGTCTCTAGCATGGCCCAGTTTTGGATTGAGTCCTCCGGCAGAGTGGAGTACCAATCGAAGGCCGTACCTTTTAGGGTACTTGCAAAGAGGCGGATCTTGAGTGCATCTTGATCCGCGATAGCTCCCGTCAGGATCTTGAAGTGGATGACGTGCTGTCTGGCTGATCCTTTCCCCGTATATGTTTGGAGAGTAGGATGCTTGAATTTGGTGGGGAACGGGACCGAGTCCATCCATAAGGGATATGGTGGCTTGATCCCATGCTCCTTGAGTATATCCTCTTCTTTTGCTTTGGCGAGGATACTGTTTACGTCCTTTTTGGTAAGGGCGCGTGACTCATTTTCTTCTCCATTTACCTCGTCGTTTTGATGATTCGGAGGAGGTTCATTGTTCGCCTGATTTTGGAAGGCGAGGAGAAGGTTTTCCATCAGAGTTTCAATCCTCTGCTGGCCCTGTTCCAACTGCTAGATGCGGGTGATCGCATCTTCTGGAGGTGGATTGCGGGGTGGTGGCTCAGAATTTGTAGCCAAGACATTCATCCTTCGTGATTCGAACGAAGAAACTATCCTGGTGACTGAGCTGGGGCTCATTCTTTTTGAAGAAGAACTTGAGGAAGGATCACTCTGCTGTCCTTTGCTTGAAGGAGCAGGGGATTCTTCTGAATGTCTTCTTGTCCTTGAGACGCTGCGGGTCATCGGACGTCGGACATGGATTTTTTTTGCTGATTTTTGGCGCCTTCTGGTTTTTCCAACCATATGGACGGCAGCAACTTGGTTGGGTCTTTCTTTTTCGACCCATTTAGGAGAGACTTGAAGTGTAGGAGGCTGGGTCCTTTGCTTCTCTAGTCTCTTTTGCCGGTATGACGCGCGGCGGCGTATGCGACGGGCAATTTGAGCTTCGGTCAGCTCTGGCTGGGCTTTGACGATGAAGGATATGCTCCCTCTGGCGCAGCAGCCGAGCCTGTCTTCTTTGCAGCTGGGCAAGGACAAGATGCGAACCTGCTTGTCCTTCGCCTGTTGCAGCGAAGCTTTGAATTTTTGGAGTTCGGCCCCTGTAGAGATGAAGGGTCGAACTGCAGGTTTGTAGGCCTTAGCAGGTGCTTGTAGAGGCCTTGTGATGCATGACTTGATTTTGGGCTTATAGGAACAAGCCGGCTCATGCTCGGATGACTTGGAAGTCAGGTTGGAGATAGGTTTCTCCTCTTTCATGTAGGCAAGAGGGTAGAACTGGTTCTCCTTGAGTGGGGCCAGGAATGCTGGCTTGGTGGATGTTTGGGACCTTCTTTGTTTTGGTGAAGGTCTTGGGGACCAAGTCTTGGGATTGACCTGGTCGTTTGAGGGTTGAGGCTTCGTGGGGTTGCCACGGGCTTCAGGCCTTCTGGTGCTCGCCTTTGGTGTCACGGTAGTGACACGTTAAGAGGCGAGTTTCTGCTTCTTAGAGGGAGCAGTTTGTTCCTCGGGAAGTGGGAATGGTCCTAGCGTCCCAAAGACGATAGTCCGGGGAGTCGAGGTCGACCCGGAGTTCAGAGAGTTGCCGAGGGAGTTGATGCTTCGGCAGCTGATGGGGCGCTTGTAAGTGCGCGTGGTTTGCTTCTGTTGAAGCATGAGTTGGTGCTTGTTTTCATCGAAAGTAATGGTTAGTGAAGCTGCCATTGTTAGTTTTCAAAAATTTCTGAAACAAGACTACATCCATTAGTAATCATAAGAATATAATGATCATAAATGGGAAGTTCTATGGTTTCTGATGGACCACGCTCCCGATGCCCGGGTTCCTACCGAGGTCGGCGGACGTGGGAGTCCGTTTGGTTCCGACCCTTTCGTAACCGGGGGGCAAAAGGGGGGCGTGCATCAACATTTCTTTTTTTTTTGTGGGTGTGCCAGATTTTCTATTTTTACTTGGAATTGCAAGTGGTGATCCGGAGATCAACCTTCGCAAGTAAAAAGGAAATCAACTTCTTTCAAGTTTTCCATTGCACATATATTTAAGAAAAGAGACATTTTTCTTGGTTTGCCGTGAAAGGCGATTTTTTTGGCATTTATAGCCGATTTTGGCGTTTATAGCCGATTTTTGGCGTTTATAGCCGATTTTGGCGTTTATAGCCGATTTACAATCCTTATCAATAATGAAAGACATGAATTGTGATTTTTGTCTCTTTTGAAAAAATACAAACTACAATGAAAAGCAAGAAAAGGAGGATCTAACTTCTCAGGAGATTGTGGGGGACTCGTTTAGATTGACGGTCGCAAGCCATATGTGGGCTTCGCCATCATCCATGCAGATGAGAACAGAGGATGCTATTGATTCGCTTGGCTTGGCTATAACCTCGGGTTTTTAGAGGACAAAGACCAAAGGAAGGTCCTATGTCCAATAAAAAGCCGAGTAGACGGGCTGAAAAGCCATATCTAAGCCATTGGAGGCAGGAGGAGAAGGCAAGGACCTTGGGGGGGGGGTACCCCCCAAGGGACTTTTGTCACCTTGTTGCGGTGGCCGGTGTAGAATTTCCGCAGAGTTTTCTCTCTTTTTCCTTTCTCTGGATTTCTGTCTGCTGTCTGTTGATGTTGTGTGTTGTGTGTGTCTGTTCTTCTTGGAGAGCCCTCCTATTTATAGGCTTTTAGGTAGCCTTTTAGGAGGGTTTATGGGCTTTTATTGTCATTAAGCCGCATAATGGGAGGAGTTACAAAATTGAATTATTTATTTTGCAACTCCTTTTTCTTGGCTTCTGATTGGCCGGAGGAGATTGAGGGCATTTAATCGCCTTTAATCACCATGATGGGAGGAGTTTCATGGGTTAAATGCCATGAATCTCTTGACTTGTAACTCCCGAATGCTTGCTTCTGATTGGGCCGTCCAAAGAAATGGATTAATGACTGTAATAAAGCTAGTCAATTAATCGCATTAAGTGGTCGCCGAGCAGCTGAAGAGTCGCGGGCCGTGCCACGTCTTTTGAGATTCTTCTGTTGATGATCATCGATGGATCTTCATGTAGATCGACATCAGATGATCATGTAATTTCAGGTGTTTGTTGCCAACAGCGGGTCGGTGCCATCTATCCTGTCGATTTCTCGATCGGTCGGGTAGAAAGCACACTTTTTTTGGTTGACCGGGTGGCGATCAATGTTGTTTTCGATACTCTTGATGATTGACCCATGTTTTGGACGGATGTCAGAGGACTTGGTGTCTCAAAAGCATGAATTTTGGAAAGTACCAGAGGCTGGGCTCTTCGAATCGCGAAAAAATCGGCGAAAACCGGGGTTTCCGGGGCTTTCCCGGCGACCCCGGGTTCCAAGGTCGCCGGCGACCCTGGCCCAGGGTCGCAGGGGTCTGCGACCCTGGGGGGGTTTTCCCCCTTTCGTGTCCCGTTTTGCGTCCGTTTTTGCTGTTTTTTTATTCTTTTTTCTTCTGTACTTTTCCTTGACATTTTGACCATTTATTGGCCTAACTTCTTTGTAGGAAACCTGATGAGAATCCTTGCATTTTATTTTGCAAAGTTTCCAATTTCCTGAGAAAGCCGAAGACTTTGTCGCGCAGAGCTGCCGATTTTCCGCCAGAAGCTGAAACTGGGTCAAACGATGTCAGGAATGACCTGAAATTTGGTGTGAAGCCTCCTGAGCAATAAATAAGACCAACCATAGGCTTTTGTTTGAGTTTTGAAGCCGTTTGGGGTCCTATCACCAGTAGACTTGCTTTTTGTCGCGATGAAGATGTCGCGGTTTGATGTGCGGTCAACCGATGTCCGATTGACTTGAAATTTGACAGGGAACCTATTGGAGTCATTTTAAGATGATCCATAGGCTCTGTCTTGGAAACCATGGTCCCGGAGAGCTTTGCCGCCGAGAGGCCTGATTTGGCTGTCGGAGAAGCGAAGTTAGGCCAAATGATTTTGAAATGGCCTGAAACTTCTTGTGTACTCCTCTTTTGGCTGTCTGGAAGAATTTTGCAGTTTTTGTTTGATTCTGACAAGATTTGATTTTTGGAAGCAGCATTGCCTATTTATGGCAGGTTGCGACTTCATGTAGCTCTTTGGATCTTGAAAAGGCAAAGTGACATTTTTGGTGTCAACAAATGCCCCCTCGAGGTACAGCGGCGAGTTACTTAACTTTTGTAGTCGATGTGCCTCGAAGAGATTTTTGAAGGAGAGCCTGTGACTTGACCAAGAGTCTTTGAGCAGTCTTTCTTTTTGGTATTTGTAGTCTTTTGAGCTTCCAGGGGAATTTTATGGTAGTGAAAGGGATCACGTACCATCTCGAGGCAAAGTTTTGAAGATGACATCAGGGATGTGGATTTGGGTTTTGACCTTGTGACCTAACAGGCTATATGTGGCAGGTTAGGGGGTCGGGTTTGGTTTTGATCGTGTGACCCAACAAGCTGTATGTGGAATGTTGGGGGATCAATTTTGGTTTTGATCTTGTGACCTAACAGGCTGTATGTGGCAAGTTAGGGGATCAGGTTTTGGTTTTTGGTTTTTGGTCTTGTGACCTAACAGGCTGTATGTGGCAAGTTAGGGGACCAGGATTTGGTTTGATTTTTGTGGAATGTCAATTTCATGATTTTGGCTCAATTTGGTAGATGAGGCTGGATGGTTTGATTTTTGGAAGCTCATGGGGCTTGGAATTTTCTTTTGTATGGTCCAATCAACTCAAAAGAGGCATGGAACCATTTTTGTATGCTCTTGGTAAGAGGGATTTCTCTTTGACTAAAAGCCCAAAAAAATTTTCTTTCTTTTTTTTTTTTTTTTTTTTGTGCCTAGGTGGTCAAACCTGGCTCATATGGGCTAACCCATGGGACCTTAAGCTTTTGAAATGGCTTAGATCTCATATGGTGTCATTTTTGTAAAGAATATCCAAAAATATCTCATTTGGATAGAGAATATCCAAGAATATCTTTACTTGGAGAGAATCTCTCATGATCCCTTTATTTTGGGATAGAATATCTCAAGATATCTTTCTTTTGGGAAAGAATCCGTTATAGATTTCTTTTTGGGAGAAAATCCTTCAAGATATCTTTCTTTTGGGAAAGAATCTTTCTAATTTCTTTCTTTTGGTAAGGTTACTAATTAGTAACACTTACCTCTTTCTTCTTTCCTTCTTTGGTTTGCTCTCCTCTATAAAAGCAAGGAGAAGGTTGGATCTCTTGCTCTTATTACTTTCTTTTGCAATAATCTCAAGAGGGCTTCAAGACCAAGAGTTCTTCTTCTTCAAGATCTTCAAGACCTTTCTTCTTCTTCTCCATCAATGGCTTCAAGTAAGTTCCCTCTTTCAAGAAAGCTCCATTGTAGGAAAAAAAAGTTCTTCTTTCTTTTTTTTTGTTTCTTTCTTTTCTTTTCCTCTTTTTTTTTCTTTTCCACGTGTTTGCCTCCCTTTTTTTTTCACACGGTTTTTTTTTTTTGCTTTCTTTTCTTCTTTTTTTTCATGTTTTTTTTTTGTGGGCCGTACGGACAGACCCGTACGGATCTGGCCGTACGGCCACGTGGCCTGTGGGCCAGCCCTCTTTTTTTTTTTTTTCTCTTTGTTTTTTTTCTTTTTTTTTTCTGTCCCTCCCCCCTTTTTTTTTTAGAGAGTTTCTTTTCTTTCTTTTTTTTTGTTTTCTTTCCCCCTCTCTTTTTTTTTAGAGAAAGTTTCTTTTCTTTTCTTTTTTGTTTTCTTTCCCCTTTTTTTTTTAGAGAAAGTTTCTTTTCTTTTTTTTTTTTTTTGCTCATCATGATAATGCATTTTTTTTCGCAAACCAAGATGTTCATGCATGTATTCAATTTGTAAATTAAATTTGTAGCATGATGTGATAGCATACGTGAAAGTTTTTGCAAATTTGGGAACTTGGAGCTCGCAGTGATGTTGAGCCCTTCCTGATTTTGCGGAGACTTTGAGGTTTCGAAAGTTTGGAGTTTCGGAGCTCGCAGCGATGTTGAGCCCATCTTCAAGCTTTCTTATTTCTTTCGGGATAGTTCCTTTTCTTCGGAATTGCCCCGTCATCATGTCAAAATTTCGCCAGATTTTTTTTAGCGAGATTCTGTCATTTTGATGTTTGATCTTTTTCTTTTCCATCCTTTTCAGGTGGTTCCTCCAGAGCGAACAAGGGTAAAGAGCCTGCTACAAGCGTACCTCGTCGATCTTCTAGATCTTCTAATCCGGCCGTTCAGCAGGCTTTTGAGAAGGTCCAGTATGTTGAGAGAAATCTGGAAGAGTGCGACTCCCTCAACAGAGATGAGATGAGGCAGCGACTGATCACTCTCAAGGGAGAGGAATTCTATAAGATCATGGTAAGCAGTCGTCCATGGGTGATGGAAGATCAGAGCGTTTTGCCCAAGCCTACCTTCTTCTTTGGTGATGCAGTCCCTGATGACATGACATACCAGAGGAGATGTTTTCAGTTTTCTTTCACAGCAGATGGTGAGAAGAAGACTGTTGCTACCCGGTCGACGTTTGATCGCACCGTCTCGATTCTGAGCCTTGCCCCCACGTGCCCTAAGAGGGAAGATCCTCCAAGCTGGGTGAGAAGGACAAATGTAATCAAGACCGGGGTTTTTGTTGGCGGTTCTCCTGGATATACGGAGAGGTCGCCTGTTGACATGGACTTGTTGATGCCATCCAGCGGCTACCAGGGCTCTGATTATCCGTCGGTCGATTTGAGACCGGTGGGCCTTGGTATTTTCAGTGGTGACGGCAGCAATTGGATCAAGCCTTTCCGACTTCGTGGCCGCTTCAATGCTGACTCCGAGTGGAAGTCGTGGACTGATCGCGTCCTGCTGATTGGTGGCGCCGTTTTGAAGGAAGCCGGGATTTTTGATGCGGTCCGCGCCTTTAGGGAGACCGTGATCTTTTCCGACGAGGCCTTTATGGCTATGCTGGAGTCGTTCCTCCTTCAAACCAATACCTTCGTTGTGACGAATGGTGAGATTGGTTTTTCTTTGAAGGAGCTGAGCGCCATTACTGGATTGCCCATCCTCGGCAAGCTCTATGAGGAGTTTATGCCGATTGACAGCGTCCTCGAGGGGCAGTCTGAGGAGTTCAGGCTTCTATACTTTCAGCTCGTCGCCTTCTATGATTTTTTGAAGGAGAAGGAGGGTTTGAAAGTTAGATCCAGCAGTTGGAAGAGTTTTAGCTCTTCATTCCCCAACTTTTTTGATAGCAGGGAGCCTTCTGATAGCGTGACCCAAGAAGCCGGAGCTCAAGATCCAAGTTCAAAGAAGATCTTGGCCATGCAAGAAGAGTTGAGAGATTTCTGTGCGAGTACAAACGCCATATGTCCTGACATTGCACTGCGGAGAGATCTCGTTGTTTACCTCACTTATTGGCTTGGTGAGGCTGTTTTTGCTGGAGGAGATGGAACGCACATCAGGCCGCATTGTATTTTTCCGGCTTGTCAGATGGCGTTTGGAGAGCAGCTTGCTTTGGTGCCAGCTCTTTACTCCTACTTGTGTACCGAACTGCAGGCTGCTGCTTTTTTGATTCGGCTTGGGCTTCCCATGAATAGGGTATTTTCAGCCCATATCTTTTATTCGTGGTATGTATACCACTGTCCTGGCTTCCATCGGCTGGGTGCTGCACAGGATGATGATCCTCTGATGATTCGACTGGCTAAGGGCAAAGCCGTGTCCGAATCACTTTTGTTTGCCCGCATGAGGATCCGACGGTTCAGGGACGTCGAGATGGGGCAATCTTCAGTAAAGCTTTCTCCGGAGTTGCGGAAGAAGGCTTTTGATTTTGGTGTCTCCCGAGACTCTACCAGGGCGGGGTCGGGAAGGCATTATTCCTTGACAAATGCAGAGAGAGAGTGGCTTTTCAGCATACGTGTCGGCACGATGGTGTACCGCAGACATCTTTTCGTCGACATCCAGCCATATGTACCCTCTCGCTTTGCTTTGCAGCTGGGCTTTTCTCAAGGCGTTGTTGGAGCGCCTTCATGTATGGTGAAGCGCTTTGGAGGCTTACAGGACGGGAGAAATGCATGGGCTTTCTATAGTGCTGAAGACACTACAGCCATGATTTCTTATCCTGTGTTGCTGACTTCCCGGACTGCCGGCTTTGCGAAGTGGTTCGCGGAGAGCTTTTCGGCATATCGGGGGCTTTCCAAGAAGGAGCTTGATGTGAAGCTGGCATCTGGAAAGGGCCTTGGAAAGTCGGATGGCATCCGGCGAGAGGAAGTTTGGGCCTTCCTTTCTGGAGAGAAGCACAAGATAGGCTTTCTCGGTGACCAGGGCGTCATTGGTTCTGAAGCTGTTCGAGAAATACCTGATGAGGCTTTGGAGCAGCTAGAACAGGAGGAAGCCGAACTTGGTGCTTGGATGCAAGCGGCACAGAGGCAAGCTTCCGTGGAGTCTACTGGCAAGAGCAGACCATCCAGTGAGGAGTCAAGTGGCAAACCTGACTCTGACAGTGGGGCAGGTTCCTCTAAGAAGCGAGCCCGCAGAGGTAAGAGGAGGAGGAGTCATCATCGCAGCAAGGGGCAGCATGAGGACTCTCCTAACTTGGAAGTTCCTCTTACTATCAATGAGGATGTGCCAGTGGATGCTGACGAGCCTCCAGAGAAGAGAAGCCGAGAAGAAGAGACCGTCGGTGAAGGTATGATTCTTCCTTTTTCTCTTTCCATTTCTTTTCATGGGATTTTTTCCATGTTATGATTTGCTTCTTGTTTTCTGCTTTTCTTTTTTTTTTTTTAGCAGAGGAAGACTTGGTGATGCCTGAGGTCCCAACCGATGACGTGGTGATGGATCCTGTTGAGGCACCTAAAGAAGAACCGAGGGACTCTGGAGTAAATCCAGAATCTCCAATTGGTACGACTTCTTTTGCTCCCTTTTTTTTTGTTTGTGACTCGGTTTGCTAACACATTTTTTTTTGTCAGCTGACTTGCCACAGGGTTCTGATGACTTTGAACCATCGATGGACGCAAATGTTGATGATGCTTCCGATGAGTTCATGGAGGAATAAAGTGTTCCGCCAGTCGTCGAAGAAGGTATTTTGTAATTATAACCCTGATATTGATTTTCAAACAGGGTCATATTCATACCTTTTTGTGTTTCCTTTGCAGGTTTTGAAGTGGCAGAGGAGGATCCGTCGCTTCCAGAGCAAGAGATGCCAGAGGTTGATCCAGAGGTAGAGATTCCTGGGACCAGCTCTGACAATATTGAGGAGATTCCTCGCGCTGAGATTCCTTCCCGAGCAGGAGTAGATTCAGCTGGAAAGAGTTCTTTTGTTACTCTTTCAACAGATGATGATATGAGTAGCCGACCAACGGAGTTGGGCGAATCCTCAGCTGGGCCATCTCTTCTTTTTGCGATGAAGGTGGTGATGCGAGTTCTGAGCTCTTGGATTGAGACTCTCTTTTCTGGGCACTTGGAAGCCGGATTTGGCATGATCCAGCATGTGCAGGAGATTCTCAGTGATGCTGAAGAGGCTGGTCTGGATGTCACAGGTGCCAGGGCGATCGTTGATAGGATCATTGCACTGGGTGACAAGTGGTTTGAGACCGTGAGTTTGGCTGATGACCAGTTCTTCAAGGAGATGTTCCTGGACCCTGCTGATAAGGCTAAGTCTGACCTGGATGAGGCTACAGAAAGCAAGAAGCAGGCGGTCTGAAAGAGGAACTTAGAAGAGATAGCCATCATCAGGCTGACTCATGACCTTAACATCCTTGACAGGGAGGTCGATGAGGCCAGGAAACGTCTTGAGCATTTGCAGGCACAAGTTGCTGCCAAGTGGACTGCCCTAATAGAGGCTCGCGACAGGGAGAGTGCCCTGATTCACCAGGTTGCAGATGCCGAACGGGTTCTCAAAAGGAAGTCTGATGAGGAGGAACAATGGCAAACTGCTCGAGGTAAGCTTCCTGGTGTGAGAGAAGGGGTACAGCCCACTCCAGCATCTCATGGCAGGTTCCTGAAGAAGCGTGCCTTGGAATCCTTGACGGCTGAGGCTAAAAGTTTGCTTGGGGAGCTGAACTCTTGGCTGGAGACCATTTTTGATTGAGCTCCTGTATATATATATTTTTTTTACAGAAACCATCCTTCTCTCTTTTCTTTTTTTTTTGGTACCACTTGTATTTTTTTTTGGTACTTATTTTTTGTAGTGCTTGTGAACACTTTCTCTCTCTTTTTTTTTTGGTACCACATGTATTTTTTTGGTACTCTTTTCTTTTTTTTTTTTTTGTTATCCCTACGCTCACTTGAATCTTTTTGTGATAAAAGTAATTGCTAAATGGGATGCTCTTCTTTTTTTTTTGTTATCCCTACGCTCACTTGAATCTTTTTGTGATAAAAGTAATTGCTAAATGGGATTTGATCAAAAGGTTGTCATTTTGTGAAAAATCTTTTGTCAAGTGATTGTTTTGGCATGAAAGCCGGGTTTTTTGTTTGTGGCATGGAAGCCAATTTTGGCATGAGAGCCAGCTTTTCTTGTGGCATTGATAGCCGAGTTTTTTTTTGTGGCATCTATAGCCAATTTTGGTGGCATTGATAGCCAGTTTGTTTTGTGGCATCTATAGCCGGTTTTTGGTGGCATTGATAGCCTGTATTGTTTTGGTGGCATTGATAGCCGTTTTTTTTTTTTTGAAATCCAAGTTTTTTTTTTTGTTTATGGCATTGATAGCCGGTTTTGTTTTGGTGGCATTGATAGCCGGTTTGTGGCATTTATAGCCTGTTTTGATGGCATTTATAGCCGGTTTGTGGCATTTATAGCCTGTTTGTGGCATTTATAGCATGTTTTGATGGCATTTATAGCCGGTTTGGTTTTCAAAAAAAAATGCAAGTATCGACTAAAAGTCGCCTCCCTGCTGAATGTTCTTGCAAGTATCGATGGAATGTCGCATCCTTGCTCATTCGGTTGCGAGTATCGATGGAATGTCGCATCCTCGCGGATTTGGGTGCAAGTATCGATGGAATGTCGCATCCTTGCTTTTCAAAATTTTGGTTTTGCGGGTACTGACTTGATGTCGTTTCCCCACGATTTTTGAAATTTGTGGTTTTCTCGAACCTTTGGGTTATGGATATCAACTGAAATGTTGCGTCTCCACAGTTTTTTAGGTTTTTTTCGAACCTTTGAAATTTGGGTTGTGGATATCAACTGAAATGTTGCATCTCCACAGTTTTGGATTTTGGGTTGTGGATATCAACTGAAATGTTGCGTTTCCACGATTTTGGATTTTGCAAGTATCGACGAAATGTCGCTTCCCTGCGATTTTGGAAGTGTCGAACGTGGTTCGCTTGCTTCCGATTTGTGCGAGTATCGACTAAGCGTCGCTTCCCCGCGGTTTTTGAAAAACCATTTTTTTTTTTGTTTAAAGACACGAGGGTCATAAATTTTGACCTAAAACCATTTTGGCGGTAAAAGGCAGGGTGGATTAGGGTGGAAATCCCTGAATCCGGATTTTGTTTCAAACCATGAGTTTTGGGTTCAAAGGTTGAAATTTTTGGTCAAGTTAGGGAAAGGTTCCTAAACTTGGATATTTTTTTTTGTTGAACAATGAAACGATGAAAGTAAGCATTGTTTTAGATTTCTAGAAATTTCAACATTTGATATGAAAATTCTAAAAAAAGGTGGGTTTAGCGAGCGTGTACCTGGAAACCGGTTTTGGCCGTACAGGCATTGCTCTTACCCAGTTGGGTAAGTCTTCAAGGGTAGTACCGCTTTAAGAACTTGCCATTGATGGGCAACATACATCTGTCACCTTCCATGTCTAGGAGTGCGTATGAGCCATTGGAGAAAACTTTGTCGATGACGTAGGGTCCCTCCCATTTCGGCTCAAATTTGCCTTTGGACTTGTGAGCGAAGACCATTGGTCTTTTTACCGCAAGAACCAAGTCATTCTTTTTGTAGGCGCGTTGCCTGACCTTTTTATCGAAAGATCCTGCCATACGTGCTTGGTAAAGTTCAATGCTTTGTTGAGCTTCGAGCCGTCTCTCATCGAGATTGTCCAGCTCATGGAGCCGCAATTTGACATTGCTTTCTTGAGTCATGTCATTTTGCAAGGATACCCTCAAGGAAGGAATTTGTACTTCCAAGGGCACGACAGCTTCGCATCCATAGACCAAGGAGAATGGTGTGCTATGGGTTGGTCCTCGAACGGTGGTTCGATAGGCCCACAAAGCTTCAGACATTTTGTCGCTCCAGTCTCTTTGTGATTAGAGACCATTTTTTTAAGGATTTTGCAGAGTGTCTTGTTGAAAGCTTCTGCTAACCCGTTTGCTGCCGGATTGTATGGAGTCGAAGGACAGCTTTGGATTTTGTATTTGTCGCAGAACCTGTAGAATCGATGATCCCGGAACTGTGGTCCGTTATCATGGACGAATCTTTTGGGTATGCCGAAACGACAAATGATGTTGGTGCGTAGGAACTGAAGGACTGATGAGGTCTTCATTTCGTTAAACGCAAATGCTTCTGACCACTTGGAGAAGTAATCCGTAGCGGCGAAGATGAAGCGATGACCTTTGCTTGAAGGGGGAGAAATAGGACCTATGATGTCCATACCCCAGGCTTCGAAAGGCCATGAGATCGCTGTAGGATGCAGCCATTCTGGAGGCATGTGAATGTAATCTCCATGAACTTGGCATTGTTGGCAGCGCTTAGCAAATTGCATTGCATCAGCTACCATGGTAGGCCAGTAATATCCTAACCTTTTTATCTGATCATAGAGCTTGGGTCCAGCCTGATGAGCTCCGCAAAGACCAGCATGAACTTCTTTGAGTGTTTCTTCAGCCTCTTGTTGTGACAAACAGCGTAGAAGTACTCCGTTGAAGGATTTCCTGTAAAGGATTTTTGAAGGAATATCCAAATGAAAGCTTGGGGTTCGCCTTTGGGTGCTTACCCGTTCTTTTGGATCTTCAGGTAGGATTCCGAACATAATGTAATCAATGAACGGATCCCTCCAGTCGCCGATTGAAGTTTGAAGGATTGAAATTCGACTTCCGACCACTTGGTGACATTCAGCAACTGCTTGGTGTGTGTTAAGAGGAGGAAGGATTCTTCTTTCGCACACTGTGATTTGCATGTTTTCCCCTTCCTGGATTGCCATGATGCGGCAAGTCCAGCTAGGGCATCTGCATGTATGTTTTCACCTCTACGAATGTGGGTGATGTGACAGATGTCAAACTTTTGCAGAAGTAATTATGCCTTGTTGTAGTAAGGCAACAAATCTGGCTTCCTGACTTCAAATTTCTGATTCATCTGGTTGACGATCAGTTGAGAGTCTCCAAAGACTTCCAGCATGGTGATACCGGATTCGATGGCGAGTTCCAATCCTAAGATCAGAGCTTGATATTCAGCTGCATTGTTTGTGCATGGTTCCAGTAGCGAGAAAGCGTGTGGAATCATGTATTTTTCGGGGCTAACAAAAAGGATGCCAACTCCCGAGATCAGCTGTCTTTTTTCATTTGTCCTGGTTCCACCGTCAAAGTACATGTCCCAGGAGGCACTTTGTGAGAAAGTCTCCACATTGTAGACTGGTTCGTCTGGGAGATCATCTCTGAGTGGAGAATCTTTAGGCAATGGATGCTCTGCGAGGAAATCCGCTAGAGCTTGCCCTTTGATTGCTTTTTGTGGTACATACCTAATATCAAATTGTGACAGAAGGATGGACCATTTTGCCAGTCGAGCATTGAGAGAACCTGCCTTTGTGACAAGGACCTTCAAGAGGTTGACCCTCGAGACCAGGTAGACTGTGTTGGAAAGCAAGTAGTGACGCAGCTTTTGTACGGCGAACATCACTGCAAGACATTCTTTTTCGACTGGAGAGTAGCGATGCTCTGCACCTACTAGCATGCGGCTGAGGTAATATAGAGCAGCTTCTTTTCTTTGATCATTTTCTTGCGCAAGCAGAGCTCCCAGAGAGTGATCAAGGGCTCTTGTGTACAAGATGAATGGTTTTCCAGTGGTAGGAGCAGCTAATACTGGAGGTTTTGTCAGGTATGACTTGATGTCTTGGAAAGCAGCTTCACAGTCAGCATCCCAAACAAAGTTTACACCCTTTTTCATCAACCGGGAGAATGGACGGCATTTCCCCGAAAGATTGGAGATGAACCGTCTGATGTAGGCTAATCTCCCTTGAAGCCCTTTGAGTTCTCTCAAGGTTCTTGGAGAGGGCATTTCTAGAATGGCTTTGACTTTTATGGGGTCAAGCTCTATTCCAGCTTTTCGAACTAAGAATCCAAGGAACTTACCCGACGAGACGCCGAAGAAGCATTTCAATGGATTCATTCGCAGTTTGTGTTTGCGAAGCCGGAGGAAGAATTCTCGAAGGTTTTCGAGATGATCTTCTTTTCTTTTGCTTTTGACGGCGAGGTCATCAACGTAACATTCAACCGTCTTGTGCTGCATATCTTGGAATATTTTCATCATAGCCCTCTGATATGTGGCACCAACATTCTTCAAACCGAATGGCATGACAGTGTAGCAATACACGCCAAATGGGGTTCGAAAGGATGTATGTTTTTCATCCTCAGGATGCATCTTTATCTGATTGTAGCCAGAGAAACCATCCATGAATGTCATTCGCTCGAATCCACAGGTATTATCAATCATTACCTCTGGTATGGGGAGTGGAAATTCATCTTTTGGGCATGCGCCATTCAGGTCTCTATAATCAATACAGACCCTGATCTGCCCATTTTTCTTTGTCACGGGGACAATGTTGGCCAACCATTCAGGATGTTGTTCCTCACGGATGAAGCCGACGCTTTTGAGTTTTTGAACTTCTTGTTCAATTTTATCCATCACATCTGGACGGAATCTTCTTTGGCCTTGCTTGACAGGCTTGATGTCTTCTTGAAGATTGAGTTTGTGAACTGCTATTTTGGGGTCTAAGCCTGGCATTTCAGCGTAAGACCATGCAAAGCAATCAACGAACTCACGAAGAAAGGCGATATACTCGGGTAACTCATCATCCTTTATATTCTTGCTTATGAATACAGGACGTGGGTTATCTGGTGTTCCCAAGTCTATCTTTTGAACAGGATCTTCTGTTGGAAGGTTCGAAGGTGGGTCCTCCACAATATTTTCGGAGGCTTCCAGCTCAACGAAACCTTCTGGGGTTTCAAGGGCATTTCCAGACCAAGGTTTTGTTCCTTTCCACGGGTCTTCTTGATCGGTAATTTTCCCAAGGCTTGCTATGAGATGATCCCAATCGCCTGTTGAAACCGAGTCGAAGTAGGCTACTTCTTTTGGAGATGAGGGTTCTTCTGGGTCAGAAGTCCACACGTCTGTGCCATCGGACAACACCTCTTCATTTTCGGAGAAATCGTGCCAATTGAATGAGCTTCCTGGATCTTTGTCAGGTGACTCATCAATGAGATATCCAGGGAGATCGATGTCTTCATGGATTTGAGATGTTGAGGCTTGGTCAGTATATTGACTTTTAAGCCTTTGTGTCAACTGTCTCAAGGGAGTGTCAGGATCATACCCTGACCCGTGTGAAGACTTTTCTACATAGCCGTAGAGTCTCCAATCTTCCAGCTGGCTTTTGGTCAAGACGGGCCCCAATGGCGTGAGAATACCGCGTCCTTCTCCCAAACCGACTGGGTTTTGAGCGTCATAGCCCATTTTCTTCATAATAGCTTGTGCCACAGAACTGTATAAGGATAGTTGAGGCGTACCTTTATTTTGGAAAGGTTCAAGCATGGAGTTTGATGAAGAAGCATCCGATCTATGGAAGAAGATCGGTTTTTCCTTTGTTGAAGTTGCTGGAACAATGAAGGAAGCTGACGTAGGATCTTCTATGTCAGAAGTTGTCTCCATTGGAGTAAGAGCAGGCTGAACTTGCTGAATGTCAGCTTGGCTTGACGATGTGTTGTCTTCTGGCTCTGAATCCGAGTCCGTGTCTTGCATGATAGACACGAAAGAGACAACAAATTTGCCCCCAGGCTTTTGTTTTGCCTTCTTCACTTTAGTTGTGATGACCAAAGGCTTTGAAGATTTGAGGGAGATGATGAAGGGAGTTTGCATGCTCTCTTCAGATTTACCGGATGGTTTGTTTTCTTCCGGTGATTGTTGAGGAGCTTTGCCTTTATCTTTCTCGAGATTTTCGGCAAAGGATGCTGTATGCTTCTCCTCTTCTTCTTTTTCACCTTCATACATCTGTGAGTCTGCGAAGTGGATTTCTTTACCTTTGAAGGGTTTTCTGTCCGCAAAGACTCGATGTATCATGCCGTCGTCGCCAACAAACTTGATGCATTGATGTAGAGTTGAAGGGACAACACCATTCTCATGGATCCAAGGGCGTCCGAGAAGGATGTTGTAGCATGAAGGGGTCTTTATTGCATACACTGTGACCTCAGAGATAAGATCACCTATCTGCAATTTGAACCTGATTTTGCTGATAGGCCTTTGAGTACTCCCATCGTATCCAAAGATAGATACAGATGTGTGGCTCAGTTTGCTGGGTGGGATGCCCAACTCTTCAAGAGCCGATGTGGAGATGAGGTTGAGTGCAGAACCTGGGTCGATCTGAACTCTATGCATAGGCATTTCCTTGATATACCCTGTGAAGTACAGGGGTCGGTTATGCCTGGTTTCGCCAAGTAGGAGGTCGTCCTTTGTGAAGGCGATGGTTGCACTGGCTGCTTTTTTAACCGAGAGGCATTCAATGCATGATCCCTCAGTTTTCTTCTTTTCTCCCTTTGAGGAGGCTTCTGAGTTTTTGACCCGGTAATCCATTTCAATTTGGAGGACTTGCGGGGCATGTTTGTCGACATCCTCATTCAGTTTTTGTAATTCTGAGATGAGATTATCACGAGTGTGCGGAGACATTCGCAACAAATCTAGGATGTGCAGACGTGCAGGTATGTGCTTGAAGTGTTCGATCAAGTCATACTTGAAAGCCTCCTTAGGGCCTGCATGTTCATCATTGTTGCCACTAGGGGCGCTTACAACATCTTTTCCCGAAGGATTTACATATGTAAAGGAAGATTGGTTGTAATTTTTGTGGTAGTCCCGGCCAGAGCGGGTGCCTCTACCAACTTCGAGAGCTTCTTGAGAAGGGTCTTCGTTTGGAAGATTGTCTTCAGGATCAAGAGGCTGTCGTTTTTCATTTGCTGAGGATGCATCTGTTAGAAATAGGGTGGGCCTCTAGGATAGGTTTCAAAAACTTTTGACCCACTTGACGCAGGGATCAACTATCCATAAGGCTATAAAACCCAATCCAAGATCCATGTCCTCAATCTCAGTCATCATAATCAGTAAAACAATTTATCTAGAAGATAAAAACAGCAACTAATAAATCTACAACATGCAAGGAAGTAGATTATACCTTTGGAGCTCGGTTGTGCTCTAATGGAGGAGTTGCGTCTTTCTTTGATGATGAAACGCTTTCACTAATCAAATAGGGATCTCCAAGACCTTTTGATCTTCCACGCTATGACCCGTATCAGATTCTCCTTTTCTCAAGAAGATGGTGGGATCTCCAAGAGAAAACTACTAGGAACTCTAGGGAGGAACTAGAAAGAAAACTAGAAGAGGGAGAGGAGGAAGAGCATGTGCAACTATGCACTAGGGAGGCTTGGGCGTGAATCCCAATGTGGATTTATGCATGGACGTCCAAGGCCTTGCCCTCCTCTATTTATAGCTTAAAAGCTATTAAGTCACCTCCTCTTTCTAATTGAAATAGAAGTCTCACTTCTCTAACAATTAGCAACTCTCTTCTATTGCTAGTTAAAATAGAAGTCTTACTTCCACAATAATTAGTAACTTACCATATCATAATTAGAAGTCTCACTTCAAATATGATTAGTAACTTTCTAATTCCTTTCTAATTAAAATAGAAGTCTCACTTCTACTAAAATTAGTAAGTCTACTATTACCACTATTAGAAGTCTCACTTCAAATAGAAATAGTAACTTTCCTTTTAGAGTTCAACTAGAATTAGATACTTTCTAATAATTGGGCTAGCGTGGGGACCACTAGGGATTCCTTAGAAAGCTGGCTCCAACTGGGACACGCGACCCCACAACTCATGTGTAATCCGGGCCCACAGTTAATTGCAAATAACTCCACTATATAAATGCAATTGCACTCCAGTCTTAGGAATAAATTACATAGAAGACCCTAAACTTCCCTATTACCACAAGTAGGCCCCTCCATCAATATCCATGGATCAATTGGACCTGTCTTCCAAACTAGATCCATATCTTATTATCCTTGAGCCCCAATTAATTATAATGATCAATAGGTACCTTTCCAATTAACTCTTAATCGGAATGGGTGCGCACTTACCAATGATAAATCCATTAATTGGCACAAGGGGATATTAGAGATAGATTCCATCTTGACCATTGAATGTTCCCACAGCTCTACTACCATGTACCCAAATCACCGAGGTGTTGACCTACAGTTGGCCTCACTCATTGGTGACTCAAAGCAAATGAATAGATAGAAACTTGAGTTCATTAATGTCTCAGGATTGAGAGCCTATTGCTAGGGAATTATGAGAGCAGACCTTAAAATAAAGACAGTGTTTATAAGGTGCTTCTCATGGTCCTTCAATACATCCAATGTGCCAGCACTATGATCCAGAATCTTCCATTCTGATGATCGAGACAAGTCACACTATCTCATAGTGATCAAAGTACTGCAACCTTATCAGTATGAGATGTCCAGTCTCATCACTGGTTGTGAATATATTTTAAGTATAAGATTTGTCATACATGTCTCCCGTATGTGGATCTCATCCACACACATGTATTACATCTAATATACTTGTGGACCCCGGTTCATCTCATGAACCATCATGTCATTCGTATTGGTTATGTGCAAGTATATAATAAATCACCATTCATCTCATGAAAAGTAAACATGAATATATGAATAAATAAAGAATTTAATCAATTTATTATATCATCTACTGGATTGAGTCCATAAAACTAACAGCATCAGCAGCAGAGTTACCATCCTCAGTGATTGTG
This sequence comes from Litsea cubeba, assembly GCA_012931725.1. Taxonomy (NCBI): domain Eukaryota; kingdom Viridiplantae; phylum Streptophyta; class Magnoliopsida; order Laurales; family Lauraceae; genus Litsea; species Litsea cubeba. The sequence continues at coordinate 40,737,388 of CM022944.1, read as the reverse complement.
TTGCATGGAGCATTTTCCGGGAACAAGTCCTGAACAGCATCCAGCAATCTTTCTTCTTCGTTGACTAATTCATCGTCAAAAGCATCAATGGCTGGGAATTCTTCAGTCAGGAAGGGTGTGAACTTCGAAGCCACAGTCTCAGGAGAAGAAACCTGAGAGGGTGTCATCTCAGTGAAAGTCACGTGAGACGAGGTGGCTCCAGAAGATATATTGCTAGGCGTCGCCGGAGTGTAAGTGCTCTCATCAGACGATGCTTCGGAAGAGCTATAATCCCGAATTATCACATTACAGGAAGCTCTGACGGGAGACGTTGCCTGATCGGAGTCAGACTCATCCTCGGATGTGAGAGGATCGTCTATCCAGCAATTTTCTCCATTTTCAGGAGTTAAGGGAGGATGTACCTGGTGGTCTTCAGGGACTTCAGGCTCTGGATTGCGAGGAGGCTCGTTGACGCGTTCTTGCTCTTGTTCTAGAGCGAGTCGCTGCAAGATCCTTGCATATCCTTCAAGATCAGGTATGGGAGCCGGATCTTCTTCTTCATCATCTCTTTGTGGCTCAACATTGTTGATTTCCACTGGAGTAATGAGAGGTGCTGGTTCAGCAGCATTTTCTTGTACAGCTTCTTGGTCTTCTTCATCATCAGACCAGGATCCTTGTGGCTGTAGGGGGTTATACCAGATTACTGGCATAAGATGAGACTCAGGAACCCATTCTTCATCCGAGAGATATTCTCCTGTTTCAAGGGATTCCTCCCACTCATCTGTGTAGTTGGATTCGAATCCATCATCGGTGTCGCTTGATTCATATCCATCAATGGAGAATCCAACTACCGAATTGCAAGAGTATGATGCCTCCTGCATGGCTTCTTTGAATTGAGGTGGCATGAAATCACTGAGAGTGAATTTCCTTACCCCCTTTGAAGTCTCTGGAAGGGATGTTTTTGTTACCTCCAGTGAAGCGGTAGAGGAAGCCTCTGCCTTTTCTTTGACCTCTAGTTTTGGCTGGGTCTTCTCTTGCCGTTTGAGCTTGAGGAGATGTTTCCTAGCCTGCCTTCGCTGTTGAGCTGTAGGCTTTATTTTCACGACCTCCCAATTTTCATCTTCCAGGAGATCGGGATGTACCCATATCGGTTGTCCGTCTGGTGTTGGGTAAGGAACCAGTTCCTCGGACGCTTCGATTGAGTTTATCACCTTGAAGGAAGTAGTGATCTTCTTCTTCGGTGATCTTGATGTTTGTCCACATGTCACCATGTTGACGGAGGCAGACCCATAGTTTTTGTCAAAGGTGATGACTCCGTTTTTCCACATCTCATTTATTTTCTCTCTCACAACGAAGCATTGATTGAGAGGATGCGAGATCATCTAGGTGGTATGGACAGTACCGAGGATCGTTGGTTTTGCCAACATCACCCGGTCTTTTTGGTTCAGGCAAGGTGAGCTTGCCGTTTTCCACAAGAGCCCCGAAGATTTCATCAACATCTTCATCAAACGGGTATTTCTTCTCTACTCGTTCTTTGAAGGCGTCTGAGAGTTCAGGTCTCTTACCAGCAGCTTTGTTTTCAGCTTTCTTTGGTGGCTGAGGAGCTGACTTGGTCTTCACATTGAGGACCTCTTTCTTCTTTGGTTTAGAGGTTGCAATGGCGGTTGGCTCTTTTCTTGATGATTTCTGACTGTTGAGGTCTTTAATCACCGTTTCAGCTTCCATGGAAGCTTCTAGGAGTTCTCCCAGGTTTTTTGATTTGTTGCCGATGATCATGGAGCGGATTCTGGCTCTCATGTTGTTTCGGCAGATGTCGACTAGCGACGCTTGTGGCAATACATCAGAGTATTTGTATGCCATTGCTTTCCACTTGTGAATGAAGTCATATGTTGACTCATTCTCCCCCTGTTTTAGGCTACACAGCTGAGCCATAGTAGCGGGATGATCTTCACCTTTGAAATGAGTCAGGAAGCGTGTCTCTAGCATGGCCCAATTTTGGATTGAGTCCTCCGGCAGAGTGGAGTACCAATCGAAGGCCGTACCTTTTAGGGTACTTGCAAAGAGGCGGATCTTGAGTGCATCTTGATCCGCGATAGCTCCCGTCAGGATCTTGAAGTGGATGACGTGCTGTCTGGCTGATCCTTTCCCCGTATATGTTTGGAGAGTAGGATGCTTGAATTTGGTGGGGAACGGGACCGAGTCCATCCATAAGGGATATGGTGGCTTGATCCCATGCTCCTTGAGTATATCCTCTTCTTTTGCTTTGGCGAGGATACCGTCTACGTCCTTTTTGGTAAGGGCACGTGACTCATTTTCTTCTCTATTTACCTCGTCGTCTTGATGATTCGGAGGAGGTTCATTGTTCGCCTGATTTTGGAAGGCGAGGAGAAGGTTTTCCATCAGAGTTTCAATCCTCTGCTGGCCCTGTTCCAACTACTAGATGCGGGTGATCGCATCTTCTGGAGGTGGATTGCGGGGTGGTGGCTCAGAATTTGTAGCCAAGACATTCATCCTTCGTGATTCGAACGAAGAAACTGTCCTGGTGACTGAGCTGGGGCTCATTCTTTTTTAAGAGGAGCTTGAGGAAGGATCACTCTGCTGTCCTTTGCTTGAAGGAGCAGGGGATTCTTCTGAATGTCTTCTTGTCCTTGAGACGCTGCGGGTCATTGGACGTCGGACATGGATTTTTGTTGCTGATTTTTGGCGCCTTCTGGTTTTTCCAACCATATGGACGGCAGCAACTTGGTTGGGTCTTTCTTTTTCGACCATTTTGGGAGAGACTTGAAGTGTGGGAGGCTGGGTCCTTTGCTTCTCTAGTCTCTTTTGTCTATACGACGCGCGGCGGCGTATACGACGAGCAATTTGAGCTTCGGTCAGCTCTGACTGGGCTTTGACGATGAAGGATGTGCTCCCTCTGGCGCAGCAGCCGAGCCTGTCTTCTTTGTAGCTGGGCAAGGACAGGATGCGAACCCTATCCTTCGCCAGTTGCAGCGAAGCTTTGAATTTTTGAAGTTCGGCCCCTGTAGATATGAAGGGTCGAACTGCAGGTTTGTAGGCCTTAGCAGGTGTTTGTAGAGGCCTTGTGATGCATGACTTGATTTTGGGCTTGTAGGAACAAGCAGGCTCATGCTAGGGATGACTTGGAAGTCGAGTTGGAGATGGGTCTCTCCTCTTTCATGTAGGCAAGAGGATAGAACTGGTTCTCCTTGAGTGGGGCCAGGTATGCTGGCTTAGTGGATGTATGGGACCTTCTCTATTTTGGTGAAGGTTTTGGGGACCAAGTCTTGGAGTAGACCTGGTTGTTTGCAGGTTGAGGGTTCGTGGGGCTGCCACGGGCTTCAGGCCTTCTGGTGCTCGCCTTTGGTGTCATGGTAGTGACACGTTGAGAGGCGAGTTTCTGCTTCTTGGAGGGAGCAGTTTGTTCCTTAGGAAGTGGGAATGGTCCCAGTGTCCCAAAGACGATAGTCCGGGGAGTCGAGGTCGACCCGGAGTTCAGAGAGTTGCCGAGAGAGTTGACACTTCGGTAGCTGATGGGGCGCTTGTAGGTGCGCGTGGTTTGCTTCTGTTGAAGCATGAGTTGGTGCTTGTTTTCGTCGAAAGTAATGGTTAGTGAAGCTGCCATTGTTAGTTTTCGAGAATTTCTGAAACAAGACCACATCCATTAGTAATCACAAGAATATAATGATCATAAATGGGAAGTTCTATGGTTTCGTCTTTTCAAATTGCTCGAGGTAGATGACCCAAGCAATATGAGGAAGGCAAAATGCCATAGAGGGTACAATTGTTCTGATCGCAGGTATGGTAAGCCCAGAATGGGCATCCCAGTGACTGCTAGAAGCAATTGTGAACTTAAATTCGACTTATCGAGAAGCAAAGCTTGCTCGAGGTAAGAAGAATATAAAGTTGGAGTTACAGATGTGCCGGTCGCAATACAGTAGACCCTGAAAGGGCGTACTAGTACCGCTAGACACAAATGTTTTGAGACCGCATCTATGAGATGAGATTCTCTGTTTTGAAAGGTCAAGATTGGATTCATCAAAGAGAGCAGATGGTATTCCAATCTGAACACGGGCTCAGCGATTTCCGCGAGCGCCAGTGCTCAGAAAGAAATGAACCATGATTTCTCGGATCTGAATCTAAAAATGACGAGTTTTTTTTTTTGAAAGGCCAATATCGGGTTCATCAAAGAGAGCAAAAGGCACTCCAATCTGAACACGGGCTCAGCGATTTCCGCGAGCGCCAGTGCTCAGAAAGGAGAAGACCAAGATTTCTCTAATCTAAACCCAAAATGACGGAAGTTTTTTTTTTCGAAGATTTTGAAGATTTTTTTTTTTTTTAATCTTTTTTTTTATTTTTTTTATTTTATTTTTTATTTATTTTTTATTATTTTTTTTTAAAGATTTTTTTTTTGAAAATTTTTTTTTATTTTTTATTTTTTATTTTAAATTTTTATTTTTAAAAATTTTATTTTTGAAAAAAATTTATTTAAAAGACGAGAGAGTACACATAGGCCTCCTAACCCGGTCTTATGAAATCTTGATTGATAGAATTGCCCCCAGGTAAGGGTAGGATTACTTAATGAACCCGTTTGGAGGACCCTTGCCTAGAACAGTCAAGCTGTCTCCACACTCTGGACAAGGCGTTTCTTTGAATCAACCATGATCAAAGAACACAGTTGGTTTAACCTTAGTGGTCTATGTCTTTTTTTTTATATTTTTTTTTATTTTTATTTTTATGAATTCATCGAAGAGAAACAATGGCCCAAAACCTTAGTCGAACAGGCTCAACATTTCTGCAAGCGCGATGAACGATAGGAACGGATCAAGGTTTCTCAATTTTGAATCCAAATTGAGAAATCTAAAATTTTTTTTTATACTTTTATATATATATATATTTTTTAGATTTTTAATGAACTCATCGAAGAGAAACAATGGCCCAACCCCCGATCCGAACACGGTCTCAGCGATTTCCGCGAGCGCCAGTGCCCAGAAGGGAAAGGATCAAAGTTTCTCAATTTTGAATCCAAAAATGAAAAATCTGATTTTTTTTTGTTTTTTTTTTTTGAAAAGAGAAAGAGTGGAAATAAATTCAAAGAATTAGAAATTTCCAAACAAAAAATCTCATCTCATTTTTTTTTATGCGGAATTCAACATAGGCCACCAATTATAAAGTAGCCAAGCAATCGAGAAAAGAAATATAAGCATAGAGCAAAATATATGATATGCAAATATTTCATTTCTAGCATCGTGTTCTCAAATAAACGTGTCCCACCGGGTGATGCCAGCTTGATGGACCGCGCTCCCGATGCCCGGGTTCCTACCGAGGTCGGCGGACGTGGGAGTCCGTTTGGTTCCGACCCTTTCGTAACCGGGGGGCAAAAGGGGGGCGTGCATCAACATTTCTTTTTTTTTTTTGTGGGTGTGCCAGATTTTCTATTTTTACTTGGAATTGCAAGTGGTGATCCGGAGATCAACCTTCGCAAGTAAAAAGGAAATCAACTTCTTTCAAGTTTTCCATTGCACATATATTTAAGAAAAGAGACATTTTTCTTGGTTTGCCGTGAAAGGCGATTTTTTTGGCGTTTATAGCCGATTTTTGGCATTTATAGCCGATTTTGGCGTTTATAGCCGATTTACAATCCTTATCAATAATGAAAGACAAGAATTGTGATTTTTGTCTCTTTTGAAAAAATACAAACTACAATGAAAAGCAAGAAAAGGAGGATCTAACTTCTCAGGAGATTGTGGGGGACTCGTTTAGATTGACGGTCGCAAGCCATATGTGGGCTTCGCCATCATCCATGCAGATGAGAACAGAGGATGCTATTGATTCGCTTGGCTTGGCTATAACCTCGGGTTTTTAGAGGACAAAGACCAAAGGAAGGTCCTATGTCCAATAAAAAGCCGAGTAGACGGGCTGAAAAGCCATATCTAAGCCATTGGAGGCAGGAGGAGAAGGCAAGGACCTTGGGGGGGGGGGGTACCCCCCAAGGGACTTTTGTCACCTTGTTGCGGTGGCCGGTGTAGAATTTCCGCAGAGTTTTCTCTCTTTTTCCTTTCTCTGGATTTCTGTCTGCTGTCTGTTGATGTTGTGTGTTGTGTGTGTCTGTTCTTCTTGGAGAGCCCTCCTATTTATAGGCTTTTAGGTAGCCTTTTAGGAGGGTTTATGGGCTTTTATTGTCATTAAGCCGCATAATGGGAGGAGTTACAAAATTGAATTATTTATTTTGTAACTCCTTTTTCTTGGCTTCTGATTGGCCGGAGGAGATTGAGGGCATTTAATCGCCTTTAATCGCCATGATGGGAGGAGTTTCATGGGTTAAATGCCATGAATCTCTTGACTTGTAACTCCCGAATGCTTGCTTCTGATTGGGCCGTCCAAAGAAATGGATTAATGACTGTAATAAAGCTAGTCAATTAATCGCATTAAGTGGTCGCCGAGCAGCTGAAGAGTCGCGGGCCGTGCCACGTCTTTTGAGATTCTTCTGTTGATGATCATCGATGGATCTTCATGTAGATCGACATCAGATGATCATGTAATTTCAGGTGTTTGTTGCCAACAGCGGGTCGGTGCCATCTGTCCTGTCGATTTCTCGATCGGTCGGGTAGAAAGCACACTTTTTTTGGTTGACCGGGTGGCGATCAATGTTGTTTTCGATACTCTTGATGATTGACCCGTGTTTTGGACGGATGTCAGAGGACTTGGTGTCTCAAAAGCATGAATTTTGGAAAGTACCAGAGGCTGGGCTCTTCGAATCGCGAAAAAACGGCGAAAACTGGGGTTTCCGGGGCTTTCCCGGCGACCCCGGGTTCCAAGGTCGCCGGCGACCCTGGCCCAGGGTCGCAGGGGTCTACGACCCTGGGGGGGTTTTCCCCCTTTCGTGTCCCGTTTTGCGTCCGTTTTTGCTGTTTTTTTATTCTTTTTTCTTCTGTACTTTTCCTTGACATTTTGACCATTTATTGGCCTAACTTCTTTGTAGGAAACCTGATGAGAATCCTTGCATTTTATTTTGCAAAGTTTCCAATTTCCTGAGAAAGCCGAAGACTTTGTCGCGCAGAGCTGCCGATTTTCCGCCAGAAGCTGAAACTGGGCCAAACGATGTCGGAATGACCTGAAATTTGGTGTGAAGCCTCCTGAGCAATAAATAAGACCAACCATAGGCTTTTGTTTGAGTTTTGAAGCCGTTTGGGGTCCTATCACCAGTAGACTTGCTTTTTGTCGCGATGAAGATGTCGCGGTTTGATGTGCGGTCAACCGATGTCCGATTGACTTGAAATTTGACAGGGAACCTATTGGAGTCATTTTAAGATGATCCATAGGCTCTGTCTTGGAAACCATGGTCCCGGAGAGCTTTGCCGCCGAGAGGCCTGATTTGGCTGTCGGAGAAGCGAAGTTAGGCCAAATGATTTTGAAATGGCCTGAAACTTCTTGTGTACTCCTCTTTTTGCTGTCTGGAAGAATCTTGCAGTTTTTGTTTGATTCTGACAAGATTTGATTTTTGGAAGCAGCATTGCCTATTTATGGCAGGTTGCGACTTCATGTAGCTCTTTGGATCTTGAAAAGGCAAAGTGACATTTTTGGTGTCAACAGTTTCGTCTTTTTAAATTGCTCGAGGGAGATGACCCAAGCAATATGAGGAAGGCAAAACGCCATAGAGGGTACAATTGTTCTGATCGCAGGTATGGTAAGCCCAGAATGGGCATTCTAGTGACTGCTAGAAGTAATTGTGAACTTAAATTCGACTTATCGAGAAGCAGAGCTTACTCGAGGTAAGAAGAATATAAAGTTGGAGTTACAGATGTGCCGGTCACAATACAGTAGACCCTGAAAGGGCGTACTAGTACCGCTAGACACAAATATTTTGAGACCGCATCTATGAGATGCGATTCTCTGTTTTGAAAGGTCAAGATTAGATTCATCAAAGAGAGCAGATGGTATTCCGATCTGAACACGGGCTCAGTGATTTCCGCGAGCGCCAGTGCTCAGAAAGAAATGAACCATAATTTCTTGGATCTGAATCTAAAAATGACGAGTTTTTTTTTTGAAAGGCCGATATCGGGTTCATCAAAGAGAGCAAAAGGCACTCCAATCTGAACACGGGCTCAGCGATTTCCGCGAGCGCCAGTGCTCAGAAAGGAGAAGACCAAGATTTCTCCAATCTAAACCCAAAATGACGGAAGTTTTTTTTTTTTTTTGAGATTTTGAAGATTTTTTTTTTGGAAGATTTTTTTTTCTTTTTTTTTAAAATTTTTTTATTTATTTATTTTTATTTATTTATTTTTTTAAGTTTTCTTTTTTTGAAATTTTTTTTATTTTTTATTTTTTATTTTTAATTTTTTATTTTTTATTTTTTATTTTTAAAAAAAAATTTATTATTTTTTTAAAAAATTTATTTAAAAGACGAGAGAGTACACATAGGCCTCCTAACCCGGTCTTATGAAATCTTGATTGATAGAATTACCCCCAGGTAAGGGTAGGATTACTTAATGAACCCGTTTGGAGGACCCTTGCCTAGAACAGTCAAGCTGTCTCCACACTCTGGACAAGGCTTTTCTTTGAATCAACCATGATCAAAGAACACAGTTGGTTTAACCTTAGTGGTCTATGTCTTTTTTTTTTGTTTTTTATATATATATATATTTTTTATTATATTTTTTTTAATGAACTCATCGAAGAGAAACGATGGCCCAAAACCTTAGTCGAACAGGCTCAACATTTTTGCAAGCGCGATGAACGATAGGAACGGATCAAGGTTTCTCAATTTTGAATCCAAAATGAGAAATCTAATTTTTTTTTTAATTTTTTTTAATTTTTTTTAGATCTTTAATGAACTCATCGAAGAGAAACGATGGCCCAAAACCTTAGTCGAACAGGCTCAACATTTCTGCAAGCGCGATGAACGATAAGAACGGATCAAGGTTTCTCAATTTTGAATCCAAAATGAGAAATCTAATTTTTTTTGTTTTTTTTTTTTAGATCTTTAATGAACTCATCAAAGTGAAACGATGGCCCAAAACCTTAGATGAACAGGCTCAACATTTCTGCAAGCGCGATGAACGATAGGAACGGATCAAGGTTTCTCAATTTTGAATCCAAAATGAGAAATCTAATTTTTTTTATTTTTATTTTTTTTAAAAGAGAAAGAGTGGAAATAAATTCAAAGAATTAGAAATTTCCAAACAAAAAAATCTCATCTCATTTTTTTTTTTAGATCTTAAATGAACTCATCGAAGAGAAACGATGGCCCAAAACCTTAGTCGAACAGGCTCAACATTTCTGCAAGCGCGATGAACGATAGGAACGGATCAAAGTTTCTCAATTTTAAATCCAAAATGAGAAATCTAATTTTTTTTGTTTTTTTTTTAGATCTTTAATGAACTCATCGAAGAGAAACGATGGCCCAAAACCTTAGTCGAACAGGCTCAACATTTCTGCAAGCGCGATGAACGATAGGAACGGATCAAGGTTTTTCAATTTTGAATCCAAAATGAGAAATCTAATTTTTTTTATTTTTATTTTTTTTTTGAAAAGAGAAAGAGTGGAAATAAATTCAAAGATTTAGAAATTTCCAAACAAAAAAATCTCATCTCATTTTTTTTTTTAGATCTTTAATGAACTCATCGAAGAGAAACGATGGCCCAAAGCCTTAGTCGAACAGGCTCAACATTTCTGCAAGCGCGATGAACGATAGGAACGGATCAATGTTTCTCAATTTTGAATCCAAAATGAGAAATCTAATTTTTTTTATTTTTATTTTTTTTTTGAAAAGAGAAAGAGTGGAAATAAATTCAAAGAATTATAAATTTCCAAACAAAAAAATCTCATCTAATTTTTTTTTTAGATCTTTAATGAACTCATTGAAGATAAACGATGGCCCAAAACCTTAGTCGAACAGGCTCAACATTTCTGCAAGCGCGATGAACGATAGGAACGGATCAAGGTTTCTCAATTTTGAATCCAAACTGAAAAATCTGATTTTTTTTTTTGTTTTTTTTTTTTGAAAAGAGAAAGAGTGGAAATAAACTCAAAGAATTAGAAATTTCCAAACAATCTCATCTCATTTTTTTTAGATGCGGAATCCAACATAGGCCACCAATTATAAAGTAGCCAAGGAATCGAGAAAAGAAATATAAGCATAGAGCAAAATATATGATATGCAAATATTTCATTTCTAGCATCGTGTTCTCAAATAAACGAGTCCCACCGGGTGGAGCCAGCTTGATGGACCGCTGCTCTTGCTCGGTTCTACCGAGGTCGGCGGACGTGGGAGTCCGTTTGGGTCCAACCCTTTCGTAACCGGGGGGCAAGGGCGTGCATCAACATTTCTTTTTTTTGTGTGGGTGTGCCAGATTTTCTATTTTACTTGGAATTGCAAGTGGTGATCCGGAGATCAACCTTCGCAAGTAAAAAGGAAATCAACTTCTTTCAAGTTTTCCATTGCGCATATATTTAAGAAAAGAGACATTTTCTTGGTTTTCCGTGAAAGGCGATTTTTTTGGCATTTATAGCCGATTTTGGCGTTTATAGCCGATTTTGGCGTTTATAGCCGATTTACAATCCTTATCAATAATGAAAGACAAGAGTTGTGATTTTTGTCTCTTTTAAAAAAAATACAAACTACAATGAAAAGCAAGAAAATGAGGATCTAACTTCTCAAGAGATTGTGGGGGACCCGTTTAGATTGACGGTCGCAAGCCATATGTGGGCTTCGCCATCATTTATGCAGATGAGAACAGATGATGCTATTGATTCGCTTGGCTTGGCTATAACCTCAGGTTTTTAGAGAACAAAGACCAAAAGAAGGTCCTATGTCCAATGAAAAGCCGAGTAGACGGGCTTGAAAAGCCATGTCTAAGCCATTGGCGGCAGAAGGAGAAGGCAAGGACCTTTGGGGGGGGTACCCCGCAAGGGACTTTTGTCACCTTGTAGCGGTGGTCGGTGTAGGATTTCCGCAGAGTTTTCTCTCTTAGATTTCTGATGCCTCTTTCTGTCTGAGTTTCCGGATTTTCTGCAGTCTATTGTCTTTGTGTCTGCTGTTTTTTCTGATGATCCTTTCTTCTTGGAGAGCTCTCCTATTTATAGGCTTTTAGGTGGCCATTTAGGAGGTTTTATGAGCCTTGATTATCATAAAGCTACATAAAGGGAGGAGTTACAAAATTGAATTCTTTATTTTGTAACTCCTTTTTCTTGGCTTCTGATTGGCCGGAGGAGATTGAGGGCATTTAATCACCTTTAATCACCATGATGGGAGGAGTTTCATGGATTAAATGCCATGAATCTCTTGACTTGTAACTCCCGGATGCTTGCTTCTGATTGGTCCGTCCAAGAAAATGGATTAATGACTGTAATAAAGCTAGTCAATTAATCGCATTAAGTGGTCGCCGAGCATCTGAAGAGTCGCGGGCCGTGCCGCGTTTTTGGGATTCTTCCGGCGATGATCATCGATGGATCTTCATGTAGATCGACATCAGATGACCATGTAATTTCAGGTGTTTGTTGCCAACAGCGGGTCGGTGCCATCTGTCCTGTCGATTTCTCGATCGGTCAGGTAGAAAGCACACTTTTTTTTGGTTGACCGGGTGGCGATCAATATTGTTTTCGATACTCTTGATGATTGACCTGTGTTTTGGACGGATGTCAGAGGATTTGGTGTCTCAAAAGCATGAATTTTGAAAAGTACCAGAGGCTGGGCACTTCGAATCGCGAAAAAACGGCGAAAACCGAGGTTTCCGGGGCCTTCCCGGCGACCCCGGGCTCCAGGGTTGCCGGGGTCTGCGACCCTGGGGGGGTTTTCCCCCTTTTTGTCCCGTTTTGTGTCCGTTTTTTGCTGTTTTTCGATTCTTTTTTCTTCTGTATTTTTCCTTGACATTTTGACCATTTATTGGCCTGATTTCCCTGTAGGAAACCTGATGAGAATCCTTGCATTTTATTTTGCAAAGTTTCCAATTTCCTGAGAAAGCCGAAGACTTTGTCGCGCAGAGCTGCTGATTTTCCGTCAGAAGCTGAAACTGGGTCAAACGATGTCGAAATGACCTGAAATTTGGTGTGAAGCCTCTTGAGCAATAAATAAGACCAACCATAAGCTTTTTTTTGAATTTTGAAGCCGTTTGGGGTCCTATCACCAGTAGACTTGCTTTTGTCGCGATGAAGATGTCGCGGTTTGATGTGCGGTCAACCGATGTCCGATTGACTTGAAATTTGACAGGGAACCTATTGGAGTCATTTTAAGATGATCCATAGGCTCTGTCTTGGAAACCATGGTCCCGGAGAGCTTTGCCGCCGAGAGCTCCTTTTCGGCTGTCGGAGAAGCGAAGTTAGGCCAAATGATTTTGAGATGGCCCGAAACTTCTTGTGTACTCCTCTTTTAGCTGTTTTGAAGAATCTTGCAGTTTTTGTTTGATTCTGACAAGATTTGATTTTTTGAAAGTAGCATTGCCTATTTATGGCAGGTTGCGACTTCATGTAGCTCTTTGGATCTTGAAGAGGCAAAGTGACATTTTTGGTGTCAACAAGCTGGTTGCCTATCAAATTTTTTCTTTGTTCATTACTTGGACTCCGGCTTGAGTGAAAGCTCTGTATGGAATTTGCCACATGAACAGTGGCACCATAATCAATCCACCAAGTATTTGAACGAACATCTAAAAGATTTATTTCATAACAAAAAAAAAAGAATTATATATACCTTTAGATTCAAACCATTTCTATCTCTTCAAGCAGTCTTTCTTTAGATGTCCCATTTTGCGACAGAAGAAGTGCCTTGGTTCACTACCTTTCTTCCCGACTTGATTAGTTGAAGCAGGTCTCTTGCCTTTCTTTTTCCAACTTTTCTTACCCTTGGGATATGGTTTCTTGTTCGAAGGGGTGTTAGAGATCAAATTTACTTTGTATAACTGCCCTTCCTGCCTAAGTCTGCCCTCTTCTTGGACACATTGAGACCAACTCATCCGTAGTCCATTTTTCTTTATGAGTATTATATGAAATTTTGAAAGGTCCAAATTAAGAGGGCAAGGAGTTCAAAATAAATCGGACTAGTTAATTCTCGAAAATTGTCATTTATAGAGAGTTGAGTTGGGCCGCTATATCCCTCATCTCCATGATATGTTCCCTGATACTGCTAGATCCATCATATTTCATTGAAGATAATGTGGCAATCAAAGTAGCTACCAAAGCCTTATCAAATGCTTGAAATTGCTGCTCCACAGATTCGAGATAGGCCTTTGCATTTTCATTTTCCGGGATTGAATCACGGATATGTTTAGCTATGGATCTTTTGATCATCATGAGACTTAGATAGGTGGCCTTAATCTATTTTTCATAAGATGCACTCGCAGTTTGAGAGCTATTTTCAGTAACATCAGCGGGTTTGGGTTCCATAATTGCAGTGTCCAATTTTAAGCAGTCCAAGGTTAATAAAAGTTCATCTTTCCAATCTGTAAAACTCGAGCCATTCAACACTGGTATGCCTGAGAGATGTCCATTCAAGGTAGCGGGATTCAATGCTGGAATATAAAGGGAAAATGCTCAATTACTTTAATGCTTTGAGTTCACGCTAAAACACTAATCCAGAATAATTCGTTGCATAAATGAAGCATATCTGGTGAGTGATTCAGTTCATCATCGTAGTCCCTCTTATGGGTCGAGACTACAACATGCAATATGATCGCTCGTGGAGGAATCCTATCCATCCATAGGGCTAATGAGATACTATGAACGCAATTTGCTAGGCTTTATACCTTTGGGTATAGGAACCAAAACCAATTAGGTACATATATTAAATTTCCCTATTTCGGTCTTATAATTATTTGAGTGGCGATCGATCGTACCTTTAGGCCGATCCTCACTTTCATAATTTAGGATCGCAAGTCTAATGCTATCATCCTTACACAAGAAATAGTGTTAAGGGTCTTAAATTTCAATTGATACCGATAAGTTTTTATAATTGAGTCACTTTGGTGACAACCACACTATTTAAAACTATGGGTCTCAATTGAATTAATATCATTTATAAAATGACAAAAAAGGGTATAACCTAATGTCATGGCATTCGTGTCGAATATATATTGCCTGGCTCCCCGCATCAAAATGGTGTGGTTGAAAGATGTAATAGAACGCTTATGGAAATGGTACGGAGTATGTTAAGTAATTCTAAATTACTTGACTCTATGTGGGGAGAAGTCCTAAAAATATTTGCATATATCCTAAACCGTGACCCACTAAGGGGGTTCCTAAAACTCCTTACAAGTTATGGACAGGTAAGAAACCAAGTTTAGGATATCTGCATGTTTGGGGTTGTCCAGCAAAAGCTAGAATTTATAACCCACAAGAGAGGAAATTGGACCCTAGGAATATTAGTGGGTAATTTATTGGATATCCTGAAAGGTGTAAAGGTTTTAGAATTTACTATCCTACTCATACCACTAGAATTGTTGAAACCAAAAATGCCAGATTAATAGAAAATGATGACATTAGTGGGAGCAATGCACCACGAAATGTGGTGTTTGAAGAACATCGGATACCTATTCAAGTACCGATTGAAACGATTAGAGTTGGTATTCCAAATGACTTCGTTCAGAACGATACTATGGAAATACAACCTATCATACCAGATGCACCACTAGATGAGAATGTCACTCATAATGAAACGATTGTAGATATTATTCATCCGAATCAAAATTTAGCGGAACCAGAAGCTTTAAGAAGATCTCAAAGATCTAAGAGGTCTGCTATATCGGATGACTATATTGTTTATCTTCAAGAATCTGATTTTGACATAGGTGTTAAAGAAGATCCCGTAACATTTTCACAAGCCATTAAAGGAGATGATTTGAATAAATGGATTGATGCCATGCAAGAAGATTTAAATTCCATGTTAATAAATAAAGTCTAGGATCTCGTCGAATTGCCTCAAGGGCTTACGACTATTGGATGTAAATGGATCTTTAAGATCAAGCGAGACTCAAAGGGCAAAATCGAACGATTTAAGGCCAGACTTATAGCTAAGGGATTTACTCAAAGGCAAAATATTGATTATAAAGAGACATTTTCACCAGTTTCTTAGAAGGACTCTTTTCGAATCATAATGGCATCATTTTAATTTAGAGTTACATCAAATGGATGTGAAAACAACGTTCTTAAATGGGAATTTATCTGAAGAGGTATGTATGAAACAACCAGAAGGATTTGAGGACAAAGGCAAAGAAAAACTAGTTTGTAGATTAAAGAAATCTATATATGGGCTTAAACAAGCTTCAAGGCAATGGTATATTAAGTTCAATGATACCATTACCTCCTTCGGGGTTAAGGAAAACATTGTTGATCAATTTATATACCTGAAGATCAGTGGGAGGATGTTCATTATTTTAGTCCTATATGTAGATGACATTCTACTTGCTAGTAGTGATCTTGGCCTACTATATGAAACAAAGGAATACCTCACAGAAAATCTTGAAATGAAAGATATGGGTGAAGCATCTTTTGTGCTTGGAATCAAGATTATTAGAAACAGATCCCGAGGACTACTAGGACTTTCACAGAAAACCTATATCAATAGAGTTCTTGAGAGATTCAATATGCAGAATTATTCTAGAGGAAAAGAGCCTATATCAAGAGGTGATCTATTCTCCAAAGATGAATGTCCAATAAATGACATCGAGAGAAAATAAATGCAAGATATTCCATATGCTTTCGTTGTAGGAAGTCTTTTATATGCTCAAACTTGTACCCGTCCAGACATTAGTTTTGCAGTTAGCATGCTAGGAAGGTATCAGTCTAACCCTGGCATGGTACATTAGAAAGCAGCAAAGAAGGTCATGCGATATTTACAAGGGACTAAAGAACATATGCTCACTTATAGAAAATTTGATCACTTGGAAGTGATTGGATATTCAGACTCAGATTTTGCTGGGTGCCTCAACACAAGGAGATCTACATCTGGATACATTTTTCTCCTTGTTGTTGGGCTGTTTCGTGAAAAAGTGTTAAATAGACTACAAAATGCTTCTTCCACATTTCAAGCTGAATTTGTGGCCTCTTCTACATGGCTGCGAAATTTTATTTCAGGGCTTCAGATCATGGATTCTGTTTCTAAGCCGCTGAAAATTTATTGTGATAATACCTCATTTGTTCGCTTCTCTAACAACGACAAGAGTTCTAGCGCTGCAAAATACTTTCAGATAAAATATCTTGCCGTTAAAGAGAAGGTTCAGGATCATTTAGTATCTCTAGAGCAAATCAGTACAAAGCTCATGATTGCAGATCCTATGACCAAAGCATTACTGGCAGAGGCCTATAATGATCATGTTAGAGAAATGGGTCTCATTGTGTTACCTTAATGTGGTTGAAAGGATTTATGCTATTTACTTAGACATTTTTGTTGATCAATTTTCATTAATAATGATTTGTTCTCTTGCTTATTTTTTTTTGTGTGCACAATTAATTTATTATTGAAAAGCAAGATAAATTTCAGTTGGACTAATAAATTGGAATCTTTAGTCTACTCCTATTAATTTCCTCGATTTATGACTTGACTAAATGGAATTACTAATGCTGTGGTACATGGAAGGAATTATGTCGTAAAATTGATGTTTGACCGCCATGATTTGCATTATTGGTTTCATTAAGTTACATTATATTAGAATTAGCATGAACAAGACTGACTGGGTTGTTTTTACAAATGAGAACTAGTTCCCATCTATTATTTGAGAACTTTTTTGCAGGGGCCCAACTACCAACCCATCCAAACCTAGCAATCAATAGGGAACCCCTGGATAGTTACTAATCCCAAGGATTGGCACACATCCGAATGGACTGAACCATTGGATCGATGGTTGAATATTTTTTTGAATATGAAGCCCTTAAACTTGTGGGTCACGGATGAAGGGGTTAGGGGCAAGGGTTTGGGGTCAAACTTGATACTTAAGGTGGTCTTACATAGATCTTTTCATCCCCCCTAATCCCATCCTCTGGGCCCCATAAAAAAATTCTCACATAATATGTGAGCACAGTTTCCACCTAAAAATTACCCTTTTAGTTTATTATAAAATCCTCTTCTTTATAATAGAGTCCTGCTATTGGCACACAAAATTTATCTTTTCCCACACAATTCCTCTCCACACACATTACTAAAATTTAAAAATGAATGTATTTCTTTCCACACACATCAAAAGTTCCTAAACTGCCCTTATCTTCATTCCCCTCTTTCTTCTTCCCACACACATCTTCTTCATGTTCTTCCCACACACAAACCAAAAGTGACTTGGACTCCACCGACTGTATCATCATTTTCCGGCGATTCTCCTGCGTGCCACCGGCGTTCCTATTCCTCTAGACATTCTTCTATTCCAAAGGTAAATGGATCCTTCCAACATTACCATTTCTTCTTCTATCCTATCTATTCTTTACCATTTTTTTCCATCTTAGATTACCTTTTTTCCATGAAAACTTGTTATTAGGACAGATTTTCATTCAATGTAAGTTTTGACAAACAATGTTACTATTTTTTAATATTTTTGGGTTGCATTTGATCCACCATCGTCGCGGTTTTAGGTTCAGAAATCGCGACTGTTCGGCTCTGGTTGACCGAACGGGCTGTAAATGTTTGGACACTAACGTCCGAACAAATTGATCTTGTTCGGAAACTAATATCCGAACATATTAATTTTGTTCGGACACTCAGGTCCGAACATATAGAGATCTAGCAGTCAAATTGTTGGAATTTGAGATGACTTGAGAAATCTTTTGATGAATTGAAGAAGTTAGCATCTCAAGTATTGTTTTGAGTTGGAATTCTTGTCAACACATTGTCACAAACATGATGTTAATAAGCTGGTATTGATAGAGCTGAAGAGAAGAATCAGAATTGAAACTGTCAGGAATTCAGATTTCCTGAAACAGAGTGGCCGGTCGACCGGGCTCTTCATGCGGTCGACCGAGCAAGAAGAAACCTGCAGAAAACAGATTCAGGTAGCTCCCAGTTATTTTCGTGACACAGTGTGTCTTCGGTCGACCGAGCCCTCAGGATGTCGACCGAGCTCGAAAGTTGTCTATTTCCAGATAGTGTATGATGTCGACCGAGCACAGTATGATGTCGACCGAGCACGGGAACCAGAGTTGCGCAGAATTAGAAGTTTTGCACGAAAATTCAGCACACTTATCTATTTCGTTTGGGACTCTTTCTAAATGAATTGTAGTCTGTTTTGAACACAATTAAGGGTTACTAAAACCTATATAAAGGCATGTTTGGGTCGTTCATACACACAACACCAGAGAGAGAAGAAGAGAAGAGAAAAGAGAGAGAGTTCTTGAGAGAAAGCAGAAGCTGCTGCTGTGTTGTTGTTGTGCTGATGTGGTGACGTTTTCTACAGCAATTGTGGACGAGATTATGCTCTAGAAGATGGTGATTCGTCCATGAGTTAAGTGTCTCTCTTTTATGCTTTAAATTTCAATTTGTAAGGGATTGAGAGAGAGAGAATTGTAGAGGGGAAGGGCTGTAGACAGAATTAATCTTCTATTCTGTTTTTACATCAAGTTGGTGCTTGGTGTTTGGGGTTTGGTGATCCTATCTGTGGGTGCAGATAAATTGTAAAGGGAGTCGGTGCTTCCTAGATAGTTGGTGCTATCTGAAACTAAGGGTTGGTGCTCTTTGTCGTTGGTGCGACTAAATATATTCAGACCTGTACCGGATCGGTGTTCGGACGGTTTTGATCCGTGGACGTAGCCTTTTGGTGAACCACGTTAAATTTGGTGTCATTGTGTGGTTTGACTTGTTTTGTTGTTGAATTGGACCTGTTTTTTAGAAATCACTGATTCACCCCCCCCCCCTCTCAGTGATCGCGGTATCCAACAATTGGTATCAGAGCGAGGCTCCCTTGATCAGTTTAATACGCTAAGGGTGATCTCTTGTCAAATCACATGGCAGTCAATACAGGGAATATGAAAGCACCTCTGTTTGATGGTTCTAATTACTCCTTTTGGAAGATTAGGATGCAAGCCTTCATCAAATCTCTTGGCTATGATGTCTGGGAGGCTGTCAGAGCCGGTTACAATGCTGCCACCGTACCCAATGATACTGCATCGAAGAAGTTGGCAGACAATGACTCCAAGGCGCAGAATGCACTCTTTAGTGGCCTTGTGGACAGCGAGCTTGTCAAAGTAATTGCATGCAAAACAGCCAAGGAAATTTGGGACAAGTTGCAAAGCATACATGAAGGTGATGAGAAGATTAAAGAAGCCAAATTACAAACCCATCGCTCTCAATTTGAATCTCTTCGCATGGAGGAAAGCGAGAATGTTGACTCGTATATGCAACGAGTGAATGAAATCACGAATGACATTCGTGGACTAGGAGAGGAGATTAAAGAGCCGGTCATCGTCAAAAAGGTTCTAAGATCTCTTCTTCCCCGGTTTGATTCAAAAGTCTCAGCCATCGAAGAAGCCAAAGATCTGAACGCATTTTCCATGGATGAATTACATGGTTCTCTAACTGCCTATGAGATGCGCATAGGAAAGACGTCTTCATCTGATAAAGAAGCCGCCTTCAAAGTTCAGAAAAAGGCAAAAGAGACTGCTGGTCATGATATTGATTCTGATGATGATGAGCTTGAGGCTCAATTTGTTAGAAAGTTGAAGAAAGGAAGCATTGGCAAGTACAAAGGGAAGCTACCCTTTAAATGCTTCAATTGTGGAGGTATTGGTCACTTTGCTGCGAAGTGTCCGCTAAAAGAAGACAATGATAATGACTCTTATGCTGAAAAGAGTAAAGGACAGAGAAATTTCAGAAAAAGGGGCAAAGCTAAAAACTTTCTATGTCAACAAGATGACAGCACATCTGAAACTTCAGACGATGATGAATCAACCGAAGCTCTTTTCATGGTCACTGTTGAAGAAGAAGAAGAGCTAGATCCGGAAGAGGATGAGGAGGCTGAAGTCAATCTTGAAGAGGAACTCATAGCCGCACTTGAGGAGCTTAGCATGGAACGCAAATCAAGTAAGAAAAATCTGAAACTTCTCCATGAATCTGAAAGTACCATTATTGCTTTGAAAACTCAAGTAGAAGAATATAAAAGAATGGTAGAAGTCCTTGAAAACCAAATAAGTATCAAAAAGGAAGAGGCTATGAAACTTGAAACTGAGATCGCTAGAGCAAAGGCTGAAAATTTGGAAAATAGCAAAAAACTCAAAGCGCTCCAAGCGATTGAAGGGACTATGAAACTCAATGAACTACTGAAAGTTCAAAGACCTGCCCACTTCAGATTTGGTCTAGGATTTGAGAAAGGTGAATCCTCTAAGATTGCACCTCCTGAAAAGAAAGAGTTTGTGAAGCAAGTCACTGCACCTTCTAACTCTATGAAGCCCACTCAACCTAGAAAGGAGTCCATTCCTATTAGAAAGGTAATGAAGACTAACCAGCCACCTAAGAAAGGAAGAATGTTCAGATTCTATGGTTATTGCTATCATTGTAATATGTTTGGACATAAAAGAGCTGATTGCAAATTCTATGTAAGAAACAGCCCATTTGTAACTAGGAATCCTTTTTCAATCCTAAGTAGCCACAAAATTGAGTGCTATATATGTCATAATTATGGACACTTGGCTAGGGATTGTAGGTTGCCTATAGCTAACCAATTTCAGGTTGAAAAGAAACCCAAGTTAATTAAGGCATGGAGGGCAAAGAAAAGGGAAGGAAATTCCAAAGAATCTCTTATTGTGCAAACGGCATTCAATGCACAAAAGAAGGCAGCACCATGGGTCCTTGATAGTGGTTGTTCAAGCCATATGACTGGTGATAAAGAGAAATTCATCAAATTACAACACTATGAAGGCGGTTCAGTGAAGTTTGGCAACAATGATGGTGCCAAAATCCGCGGAAAAGGTGTTATTCAGCTTATGGCAAACAAGATCAGATCAGAAGAAGTCTTATATGTGTCTGGATTGAGACACAACCTGCTTAGTGTGAGCCAGATCTGTGACAAGGGTCATGAAGTTATCTTCACAAAGAATGGGTTTGCCATCAAGAAGAGTAGCAACGGGAAAACAGTGGCAACTGGATCAAGAACTGCTGGAAATCTCTATACATTATCAGATGGAGCTGAAAAGACCTGCTTGATGAGTCGGACAGAGGAAAGTTGGTTGTGGCACAAACGCCTTGGGCATCTAAGCTTTGATAACATATCAAAGATTTGCAATTCAAAGGCTGTAAGAGGCATGTCTAAAGTTGAAAAGCCTTCCAATCCCATTTGCGACTCTTGCCAAAAGGGAAAGCAAACGAGGGTTATGTTCAAGTCAAAGGAGCATCATTCCAAGAAACCTCTTGAGCTAGTGCACACTGATCTCTGTGGACCGATGCGAACTCAAAGCACCAATGGAGATAAGTATTTCATGTTATGCATTGATGATTATACTCGTATGACATGGGTATTGTTTCTTAAGCATAAGCATCAAGCACTTGATCGTTTTAAAGTGTTTAAAGCACAGGTTGAAAATCAATTGGAAAAACGTATCAAGATCTTAAGGTCTGATCGTGGAGGCGAGTTCACATCTGAAGAGTTCACTAAATATTGTGAACATCATGGCATTCAAAGACAGTACTCAGCCCCTAGAACTCCACAGCAAAATGGAGTTGTGGAACGGAAGAATCGCACCGTACAAGAGATGGCTCGTACGATGCTAAGTGAAAGCAAGATGGCTGACAAGTATTGGAAAGAGGCAATTCATACGGCTGTATACATTCAAAATCGATGCTTAATCAGGCCACATGAAGATAAAACTCCCTATGAGCTATGGTTTGGAAGAAAAGCAACAGTCAAGCACTTCAAAGTCTTCGGCAGCAAGTGTTACATCACGCGGCTCGAACAAAATCCGGGCAAATTTGAAGAAAGAGCTGATGAAGGTATATTTCTGGGTTACTCCTCTACTAGCAAGGCATATAGGTGTCTTAACAAAAGAACCAGAAAAATCATAGAAAGTGCTGATGTGAGAATAGATGAGAATATTGAATCAAAGAATGCAACTCATAATGACAGTCCAGTTTATGAGGACTCGAGTGAGATTGATGATGAGATGGCTGAATCTAATGATTCTGAGAAATCAAAGGATGACTCAGAAGATACTTCACCTAAGAAGCACAGCACTTGGGTAGAGCAACACCCTAAGGATCAAATCATTGGAGATCCTAAGGCAGGCGTTCAAACTAGACAAAGTGTAGTTAGCAATTACTCACTTGTGTCCACCATTGAACCCAAGACTGTGGCTGAAGCCAGTCTCGATGAAAGTTGGTTGAAAGCTATACATTAAGGAAATGCTGAAACGGTTCAATATGGAAGACAGCAAGCCAGTGAGCACACCAATGTCAACGAACACGAAGCTTAGCAAAGATGATAAGGCCTCGTCCGTTGATCATACCACCTATCGCTCTATGATAGGAAGCTTGCTCTACTTGACTGCTACAAGACCAGATCTTCTACAAGCAGTATGTATGGTTGCACGTTTTCAAGCAGCACCAACTGAAACGCACCTTACAGCAGTGAAAAGAATCTTTCGATATCTGAAAGGTACTATGGAGCTTGGTATCTGGTATCCCAAAGGCAAATCCTTCACTCTTGTTGCATATTCTGATGCCGATTGGGCTGGATGCGTAGATGATCGCAAGAGTACTAGCGGCGGCGCATTTTATCTTGGAGAAAGATTAGTTGCTTGGCATAGTAAGAAGCAAGACTCAGTATCCCTTTCGACAGCGGAAGTGGAATATATTGCAGCGGCAACTTGTTGTACGCAAGTGTTATGGATGCGGCAAATGCTCTCTGATCTAGGAGTTCCTACAACGGATCCTACGCCGATCCTATGTGACAACACGAGTGCAATTCACATCTCCAAGAATCCTGTTCAACATTCTAGGACAAAGCATGTAGCAATTCGTTATCATTTTCTTAAAGATAAAGTTGCTGATGGAGAGGTCAAGTTGGAATATGTTCCAACAACTGAGCAAGTGGCTGATATTTTCACGAAACCTCTGCCAAAGGAAGTCTTCGAGTATCTCCGAAAAAAGTTAGGAGTTACTCACTCTCCTAAACCGTAGGAGTTGTGCTTGAAAGGGGGAGCAATGCATTCATTGAATATCCTATTCGTTCCTCGGTTTGGTCCCTTTGGACTTGTTGTCAAAGGGGGAGAGTTGTTATGCTATTATAGCAAGGAGAGATGTTATGCTATGAAAGCTAGGGGGAGATTGTTGAGTTGAAAGTGTTGAAGTTCCAATAGTGTTGCCAACAATTCCAAAGGGGGAGATTGTTGGAATTTGAGATGACTTGAGAAGTCTTTTGATGAATTGAAGAAGTTAGCATCTCAAGTATTGTTTTGAGTTGGAATTCTTGTCAACACATTGTCACAAACATGATGTTAATAAGCTGGTATTGATAGAGCTGAAGAGAAGAATCAGAATTGAAACTGTCAGGAATTCAGATTTCCTGAAACAGAGTGGCCGGTCGACCGGGCTCTTCATGCGGTCGACCGAGCAAGAAGAAACCTGCAGAAAACAGATTCAGGTAGCTCCCAGTTATTTTCGTGACACAGTGTGTCTTCGGTCGACCGAGCCCTCAGGATGTCGACCGAGCTCGAAAGTTGTCTATTTCCAGATAGTGTATGATGTCGACCGAGCACAGTATGATGTCGACCGAGCACGGGAACCAGAGTTGCGCAGAATTAGAAGTTTTGCACGAAAATTCAGCACACTTATCTATTTCGTTTGGGAATCTTTCTAAACGAATTGTAGTCTGTTTTGAACACAATTAAGGGTTACTAAAACCTATATAAAGGCATGTTTGGGTCGTTCATACACACAACACCAGAGAGAGAAGAATAGAAGAGAAAAGAGAGAGAGTTCTTGAGAGAAAGCAGAAGCTGCTGCTGTGTTGCTGTTGTGCTGATGTGGTGACGTTTTCTACAGCAATTGTGGACGAGATTATGCTCTAGAAGATGGTGATTCGTCCATGAGTTAAGTGTCTCTCTTTTATGCTTTAAACTTCAATTTGTAAGGGATTGAGAGAGAGAGAATTGTAGAGGGGAAGGGCTGTAGACAGAATTAATCTTCTATTCTGTTTTTACATCAAGTTGGTGCTTGGTGTTTGGGGTTTGGTGATCCTATCTGTGGGTGCAGATAAATTGTAAAGGGAGTCGGTGCTTCCTAGATAGTTGGTGCTATCTGAAACTAAGGGTTGGTGCTCTTTGTCGTTGGTGCGACTAAATATATTCAGACCTGTACCGGATCGGTGTTCGGACGGTTTTGATCCGTGGACGTAGCCTTTTGGTGAACCACGTTAAATTTGGTGTCATTGTGTGGTTTGACTTGTTTTGTTGTTGAATTGGACCTGTTTTTTAGAAATCACTGATTCACCCCCCCCCCTCTCAGTGATCGCGGTATCCAACACAAATAAATTTTTTTTCTTTCGTATTACAGAAATGGACCGGCCAAGCTCTTTTAGGGTTCGACCTACTGCTTCAAATAGGAAGCGACGTCAGATAGTAGAAGAGGTTGTGGAAAACCCAGAGGTATCTGAGGAAGAGGAAGAACAACAACAAGAGATGGAAGAGCAACCAGCCCCGGGGCCACAAGATAGGTCATTATTGACCAGCTTTGATACACATACAGCTGGGTACATTTGGATTGGACAGGTGTGTTTCACTTGTTTCATATGAAAGTTTTATTCATTTATTAATTTATTTAATTATGTATTAATGGTTGAATGCAGGATCGAGGACCACTGAAATGTCTAAGTCATGGCCAGAAAGTGCCTTTGTGGCAACTGAATGAGTCTGATAGGTTTAGAGATTTAGTCTCGAGGTCCGGATTGGCTCCATTAGTGACTGCATCTTACCGCTCCGTCAATAAGATTACTGTATTGGGTTTTGTGGAAAGGTGGCAACCTGAGACGAACACCTTTCATATGCCTTTTGGTGAGATGACCATCACCTTAGATGATGTTGCATCTATCCTAGGCATCCTAGTGATTGGGCGGACTGTTTCTTATAATGAAAGAATGTCATATGAAGAAGCTCAAGCACTCCTTGTTGATGCACTAGGAGTAGAACCGGTAGAAGCACATGACGAGCTGATACAAGTGCGGGGCCAATCAGTTAGATTGGAGTGGTTACGGGAAAGGTTTGTCAGTGTGTTTGACGATGATGGGGACGAGATGATAGACTATGCAGTAAGAGCTTTTTTTCTGTACTTATTGGGTTGTACATTGTTTACTGACAAGAGTGGCACACAGGTGCCGATCATTTTCCTTACAAAACTCGTGGATGTAGAGGCCATACGTTCATATGCATGGGGTGCTGCTGCACTAGCATACTTATACAGGCAGTTGGGGTCAGCAACCTAGGCATGAAGTGAAACAAATAGCCGGCTATTTGACTCTACTAGAAGCTTGGGTGTACGAACACTTCGAATGTTTGGCTCCGACTCCAAACTTAGTCTATCAAGCCATTCAGCCCCGGGTCCATCGATGGTTTCCTCGTAGAGAGTCTGCTCCTTTACAAAGCATACGAGAGAGAATTGATGTCATGAGTGCTGATCAGGTAATTAACTTGACGTTTCTTTTAAAGAGTGTATTGGATTAACTTGTTATTTTCTATTATATACTTTCATATCTTATAATTGGATTAACTACTTTCAGGCGACTTGGGACTCATATCGTGATGTTAGACAATATCATCCTTTCAATGAAGTTGCATACTACTGTGGGTGCATCAAATGCATGGATGTTGTTGAGCCTTATCACCCAGATAGGGTGCTAAGACAGTTTGGGAGAGTTCAGACGATTCCTCTACCGCCATTAGCCCCTATTCGTGCTACGCGAGGTCTGACTGCCCGTGACGATCAAATCGCGTATCAATATATCAATCAAGTTTGGGAGGGATGGCCTAATCACCTGCTATCTGCATTGAATCGTAGTCAACCAGTTAGGCGTCCTGCAGATTGCGTTCCCGGGTATATGAATTGGTATGCACAAGTATCGTGGAGGATATTACAGCACCCAAACTTTCATTCTAATTTCGCGCCCCATCCCGAAGAAAATAAGCCAAGCGGTAGCGGTATGATTGACTATCAGCAGCGCAATTCGGATGCACTGATCATTCTTGATGAGGTGACAGGAAGAGGTGAAGACCATTGGGTTGAAGACCCGCGGGGACTATATACCCATGTGAATCAGTTGGCACATGTGTTACGGGGAGTTTCAATTGAGGATGCTCAACGAACCTTTCGACATCCCCACATGAGTTCACAAACTTACAGTCGCACTAGGACTAGGAGGGGAAGGGACAGTTGAAGAAATGTAAAGAGTTGTTATAATTGACCAAAAACAATTAATCATTGTAATATATTTTTTTCAAGTACTTACATGGTTGTTTTAAGACGATGTTATTTTATAATTTGAATATGAATGTACTTGTTGGCAAATGTGTTTTAGTTAGTTGATGTTATCTTTAATTACTTTGGACTGTGCTTGATTTTTTATGTACAGGCTAAAATATTTTCATTGTATACTGTCAAAGTAGGATAACTGAACCTCCGTTCGGATACACAGTGCCGAACAAAACCTTGGTGTTCGGACACTCAGTTCTGAACATGTCCATAATGTTCGGAACTTCAGTGCCGAACATGTCCATAATGTTCGGGCACTCAGTACCGAACGGTATGGACATGTTCGGTACTGTGTATCCGAAC
Organism: Litsea cubeba; assembly: GCA_012931725.1. Taxonomy (NCBI): domain Eukaryota; kingdom Viridiplantae; phylum Streptophyta; class Magnoliopsida; order Laurales; family Lauraceae; genus Litsea; species Litsea cubeba. The sequence continues at coordinate 40,710,693 of CM022944.1, read as the reverse complement.
GGTGTTACAGTTACGAATATAACTAATATAAATGAGTCTGCATTCAATTTAATATACACCCACCCAACCACATTCAATGTAAAGGAACTTGTTTTAATAGAATGCAAAAATAAAACATCTTCAACTTCATTAAATGATTAAAAAAACATTCCGATACAGAAACATAAAGGAATGAACATTTTGGTATTGATACGTTCAATTACATTCAATCCAAATCAATTGTCTATGCTATTGATACGTCTGGAGTTACGAGCTCTTTGAATTGAACAATACGCTCCTTATATGGAGTCTCCCAACCATCCGCACAAGGATAATGAAACTGTCTCCACTTATTTGCAATAGGCGGAGTTGGATGACCAGGTATTAAAAATAATTGTACAAAATGATTCCCATTAACAAAACCGATTGTTCTCTCGTTCCGAGAAGGCATCGGCACTGGCACAGATCGCAAAGGCAGGAAAGTCAGGCATTGTTCTCTACTCAAATGATATAACACCAAATTATTACGTGATGCTATGAGATGTCCTATGTCAGGCATAGTCATCCAATAGTCTATCAATGGGTTGTCATCCATGCATGATAATGTTTCAACCAATTCCTCAACTCTGTCCTCCACCCCATATAATTGTCTGTAGTGGTCTACATGTGCAAGCGGCTCTTGTAATAAATCGCTTCTGACTTGTCTCCATTCATCCTCGGCTAGGCCAACCAATCCATAAATCACTGCAACTGATTTAGGAGAATAGCTATCCTGTGTAGACGGTACCAATTCAAAAGCGCTTGGATCTCGTCGAGTTGATGTGTCAACTTTCATACTTGGTCTACCTCTTGTTCTTGATATCACTTCGGGTTTAATCAAATGAGTGCTGTCTGGCATAGATAGCTCCCGTATCTTCTTTAGAAGTTGCAATTTTCTCGTGGAATCATACTCATTGAACCGTTTTTTAAGTAACTCCAAATCTACCTTGCAATCCAAACCCATAGAAGAACTCGTCATCGATGAGGCAGTTGGCAACATATCAAGCTTACACAAATGCTGATGTACACAGCTTAGAGGAATAGGCCGCCCTTGACTTATATATTCTGTAACCTCATGCGCACAGGGCAATCCATGTGTGCGTCGAATAACACAACCACACACATTGGCGTCAATTCCAACTAGGTTAGTTCTCTTGGTTTCTGTTAAGATTTTCTTAAGTGCATTTTTAGAGACATTACCACGAAGCTCTTTGTATTCTGTCGGCTTGAAATTATGTTGCACAACTGTCTTACTTTTCTCAAACGAAGCTTTGATATTGGTATGCTGCAACTCAAACAAATTGTGGATTTTAGACCAAACTGCTTCAAAATTTCCTTGACTTGATCCAAGCTGTCTCTTGAGCTGTGCATGTGAACTCTCGGCCCTGCGTAGGATTATTAAGAGGTTAGTCGTATTAATTAATAAGCATAAATCAAATAAAGTAATTTTTTTAAAAATTACCTATTCGAGGTAGTATTCCCAAAATGGACACAATTATCTGTCCATGCGGAGACAAATCTCTCCTTGTAAGCATCCAAACAACTACCTTTCACGTAATTGAGTGCATCAGGGTACGTGCTGAATTCATTTTTTAGCTTACTGAGTTGTTCACCAAACTCATCTTCTGTGGATGAAGACACCAACATATTCCAGCTCATAATAAACCTGTCCCATTTTTCTTTCGTTTCGAACAACTTCTTGCATCTCGCCAATACGTTTCTATTAATGTGCCATTTGCATAATAAATGAGTAGCACCAGGGAATATTCTGTTGATGGCATTCATGAGTGACAATTCTCTATCCGTCACAATGACATCAAGAAGAATACCATCGCCAATAATAGAACGCAATACACCTAGTGTCCATGCATAATTTTCTTCACGTTCAGCATGAAGGTATGCAAAGCATACAGGAAAAGTCATGTCTGTGGATGTGACTCCAACAATCTCCAAAAGAGGCATGCGATAACGATTGGTCTTGTAAGTACAGTCCATTATCAAGACATGTGGAAATGCACGCAACAAATCTATACTTTTTGGGTGCGTCCAAATTAAGTTAGTTACAATTTCGCTATCCTCACAATTCTTATGCAATTCAATGTAAGCATGCTCTGCCAACTTACTAAGTAGTTGTTGCATCTGACTTCTTCCACCCCGCTCATTAACTTTATATCTGTAGCGTGCATTGTATATGGTCTTCATTGTGGTTACGTTTAATTCACTTCTTTGTTTCAACGTAGCCAAAATTTCTTTTGGTCTAACCATGCTCTTCGACATATCAACTAGCAACTTTGTTTCCTCCTCTGATAATCTTCCTGAAATGAATGCCCTTCTAAATATTCCGCGGCAGAATGGTTATGCACACCACATATGACCTCCAACATCCAATCATCATTTGAGTCTAACTTTTTACCCTTTAATGCGAAAGGACATCCACATTTCTTTGAACCGGTTTGTTTGATCCTTTTTCGCTTTTGGCACTCTTCTTGTTTATATTGTCCACTTCTCTCGCAAGCAAGGAGTACTCTAGCTTTGACACCCACTCGAGCAGCATTTGAAACCTTTATCACAATGACAAACCCGTTTTTCCTTCCTACTCCACGAGCCCAACTGATCAACGAATCGCGGCAGTGAAATATCTACAATAAATAAACAAATTAAATACGAATTTAGTAATAAATAAATGTAATTTGAGTAATAAATTCACAGTTGGTCTTACCTCTTGAGTTATAAACTCACTGGTATAATCCATGACAAAGTCCGATCCAACCTGACTTTCTTGCGTAGAGACCTGCATAATGTATTAATTTAATATCACTGTCCGGATATTTACTTCCGAACATATAGTATACGGACTCTCAGGACCGAACATATGCTATATGTTCGGAAGTATAAGACCGAACATATACTATATGTTCGGATGTATATGTCCGAACATATGTCATATGTTCGGTTCTATACTTCCGAACATATGGTATATGTTCGGTTATGAAATACCGTACATATCGGGAGGTACGAAGTTTCAGGCGAGATGAAAAATTTACAAAAAATACAAACATGAAAAAAAAATACCAATGAAACATACCTTTCCACTACTACTTTGATTAAAAGGCACCATTTGATTGTTGTTTTCGTCCATCTCTTCCTTCATTGCACAATCAAATGGAGGAATGTGAATGAAAGATGAGTTGCCAAGGAAGATGAAGGAAGTGGAGAGTGAGATAGGATGCCCAGAAAAAGAGAATACAAGAATGTGAGTGAAGATGAGTTGCCCAAGGAAGATGGAGGAAGTGGAGAGTGTGAAGTGGAGAGTGAGGTGAGAGAAGCTCTCTAGGGAAGAAGAATGGAGATTGTGTGTGAAAAGAAAATCTGATTTGAGTTTTTGTTGGATAATAGCTATTTTAGTCATTTCATAAAGGGGTAAAAATGTAATATGAAAAAAGAAAAGAGTGCTGCTATTGGAACACAAAAAATTTATTTTCAAACACAATTTCTCTCCACACACATTACTAAAATTTAAAAATGAATGTATTTCTTTCCACACACATCAAAAGTTCCTAAACTGCCCTTATATTCATTTCTCTCTTTTTTTCTTCCCACACACATCTTCTTCTTCTTCTTCCCAGACACAAACCAAAAGCCACTTCCACTCCACCTACTGGATCATCATTCTCCGGCGATTCTCCGGCGTGCCACCGGCGTTCCTATTCCTCTAGACATCCTTCTCTTCCAAAGGTAAATGGATACTTCCAACATTACCATTTCTTCTTCTTCCCTATCTATTCTTTACCATTCTTTTCCATCTTAGATTACTTATTTTTCCATTAAAACTTGTTATTAGGATAGATTTTAACTCAATGTAAGTTTTGACAGACAATGTTACTGTTTTCTAATAGTTTAGGGTTACATTTCATCATCCATAGTCGCGGTTTTAGGTTCAGAAATCGCGACTGTTCGGCTCTGGTTGACCGAACGGGTTGCAGATGTTCGGACACTAAAGTCCGAACAAATTGGTTGTGTTCGGACCTGAGTGTCCGAACATATTACTTTTGTTCGGACACTCAGGTCCGAACAAAAGTAATATGTTCGGACACTCAGGTCCGAACATATCTAGCAGTCAAATAAAATTTGTTTCTTTCGTATTTTAGAAATGGACCGGCCAAGCTCTTCTCGAGTGCGACCTACTGCTTCAAATAGGAAGCGACGTCAGATAATAGAAGAGGTTGTGGAAGACCCAGAAATATCTGAGGAAGAGGAAGAACAACAAGAAGAGATGGAAGATCAACAAGCCCCGGGGCCACAAGATAGGTCCTTATTGACCAGCTTTGATACACATACAGCTGGGTATATTTGGATTGGAGAGGTGTGTTTCACTTGTTTGATATGAAAGTTTTTATTTATTTGTTAATTTATTAAATTATATATTAATGGTTGAATGCAGGATCGAGGCCCACTGAAATGTCTAAGTCATGGGCAGAAAGTGCCTTTGTGGCAACTGAATGAGTCTGACAGGTTTAGAGATTTAGTCTCGAGGTCTGGATTGGCTACACTAGTGAATGCATCTTACCGATCCGTCAATACGATTACTGTATCTGGTTTTGTGGAAAGGTGGCAACCTGAGACGAACACCTTGCATATGCCTTTTGGTGAGATGACAATCACCTTAGATGATGTTGCATCTATCCTAGGCATCCCAGTGATTGGGCGGACGGTTTCTTATAATGAAAGAATGTCATATGAAGAAGCTCAAGCACTCCTTGTTGATGCACTAGGAGTAGAACCGGTAGAAGCACATGATGAGTTGATACAAGTGCGGGGCCAATCAGTTAGATTGGAGTGGTTACGGGATAGGTTTTCCAGTTTGACTGACGGTGATGGGGACGAGATGATAGACTCTGTAGTAAGAGCATACCTTTTGTACTTATTGGGTTGTACCTTGTTTACTGACAAGAGTGACACACGGGTGCCGATCATTTTCCTTACAAAACTCGTGGATGTAGAGGCCATACGTTCATATGCATGGGGTGCTGCTGCACTAGCATACTTATACAGGCAGTTGGGGTTAGCAAGCAGGCATGAAGTGAAACAAATAGCCGGCTATTTGACTCTACTAGAAGCTTGGGTGTACGAACACTTCGAAAGTTTGGCTCCGACTCCAAACTTACTCTATCAAGCCATTCAGCCCCGGGTCCATCGTTGGTTTCCTCGTAGAGAGTCTGCTCCTTTACAAAGCATACGAGAGAGAATTGACGTCATGAGTGCTGATCAGGTAATTAACTTGATGTTTCTTTTAAATAGTGTAACTTGATGTTTCTTTTTATTTTCTATTATATACTTTCATATCTTACGATTTGACTAACTACTTTCAGGTGACTTGGGACCCATATCGTGATGTTAGACAATATCATCCTTTCAATGAAGTTGCATACTACTGTGGGTGCATCAAATGTATGGATGTTGTTAAGCCTTATCACCCAGATAGGGTGCTCAGACAGTTTGGGAGAGTTCAGACGATTCCTCCACCGCCATTAGCCCCTATTCGTGCTACGCGAGGTCCTACTGCCCGTGACTATCAAATCGCATATCAATATATCAATCAAGTTTGGGAAGGATGGCCTAATCACCTACTATCTGCATTGAATCGCAGTCAACCAGTTAGGCGTCCTTCAGATTGAGTTCCCGGGTATATGGATTGGTATGCACGAGTATCGTGGAGGATACTACAACACCCAAACTTACATTCTAATTTCGCGCCCCGTCCCGAAGAAAATGAGCCAAGTGGTAGCGGTATGATTGACTATCACCAGCGTAATTCGGATGCACTGATCATACTTGATGAGGTTACCGGAAGAGGTGAAGACCATTGGGTTGAAGACCCGCGGGGATTATATACCCATGTGAATCAGGTGGCACATGTGTTACGGGGAATTTCAATTGAGGATGCTCAACGAACCTTTCGACATCCCCACATGAGTTCACAAACTTACAGTCGCACTAGGACTAGGAGAGGAAGGGACAGTTGAAGAAATGTAACTTTTTGTTATAATTGATGAAAAACAAAAAAACATTGTAATATATTTTTTTCAAGTACTAAGATGGTTATTTTAAGACAATGTTCTTATGTAATTTGAATATGGATGTACTTGCTGTCAAATGTGTTTTAGTTATTTGATGTTATCTTCAATTACTTTGGATAGTGCTTGATTTTTTAAGTACAGGTTGAAATATTTGCATTATATACTGTCAAAGTAGGGTAACAGAACCACCGTTCGGATACACAGGTCCGAACAAAACATTTTTGTTCGGACACTCAGTGCCGAACATATGCATGATGTTCGGAACTTCAGTGCCGAACATATCCATGATGTTCGGTAACTCAGAACCGAACAATATGGATATGTTCGGCTCTGAGTGTCCGAACGGTATTACAGTTACGAATTTAACTTCTTTTAATAAGTCTGCATATCAATTAATAAGCACGGCCTCAACCACATTCAACATAAAAAAGCTTATTTTAAAGACACATTCATCAACTACAGAAATGAATAAAAGATTCATACAGAAATAATAAAACCACATTCATCAACTTCATTAACTGATTAACTTTATATCTGTAGCGTGCATTGTATATGGTCTTCATTGTGGTTACGTTTAATTCACTTCTTTGTCTCAACGTAACCAAAATTTCTTTTGGTCTAACCATGCTCTTCGACATGTCAACCAGCAACTTTGTTTCCTCCTCTGATAATCTTCCTGCAAATGAATGCCCTTCTAAATATTCCGCTGCCGAATGGTTATGCACACCACATATGACCTCCAACATCCAATCATCATTTGAGTCTAACTTTTTACCCTTTAGTGCGAAAGGACATCCACATTTCTTTGAACCGGTTTGTTTGATCCTCTTTCGCTTTTGGCACTCTTCTTGTTTATATTGTCCATTTCTCTCGCAAGCAAGGAGTACTCTCGCTTTGACACCCACCCGAGCAGCATTTGAAACCTTTATCACTGATAACAAACCCATTTTTCCTTCCTACTCCACGAGCCCAACTGATCAACGAATCGCGGCTGTGAAATATCTACAATAAATAAACAAATTAAATACGAATTTAGTAATAAGTAAATGTAACTTGAATAATAAATCCTACATATGTTGGTCTTACCTCGTGAGTTATAAACTCACTGGTATAATCCATGACAAAGTCCGATCCAACCTGACTTTCTTGCGTAGAGACCTGCATAATATATTAATTAAATATCAATGTCCGGATATTTAATTCCGAACATATAGCATCTGTTCGGAATCTCAGGACCGAACATATGCCATATGTTCGGAAGTTAACGACCGAACATATAGCTTATGTTCGGTTGTATAGGTCCGAACATATGTCATATGTTCGGTCCTGTACGTCCGAACATATGCTATATGTTCGGTTCTAAAATACCGTACATATCGCGAGGTTCTAAGTTGCAGGCGAGATGATGAAATTACAAAATATACAAAAATGAAAAAATATATCAATGAAAAATACCTTTCCACTGCTGCTTTGATTAAAAGGCACCATTTGATTGTTGCTTTCATCCATCTCTTCCTTCATTGCACAATCAAATGGAGGAATGTGAGTGAAAGATGAGTTGCAAAGGAAAATGAAGGAAGTGGAGATTGAGATATAATGCCCAGAAAAATTAAAATGCAAGTGAGATAGAATGCCCAAGGAAGATGGAGGAAGTGGAGAGTGAGAAGTGGAGAGTGAGTTGGGAGAAGGGAAGAA